>VUQH01087523.1:0-29000 GCA_015106775.1 Etroplus canarensis
ATCAGTGCAGCTACTCCACAGTCACACATGTTAATTTCAACGTATGCCGAAGTCCGAGCATAAACTGTGCATGCACCCAGACACACATCTGTGTTTCAAGCACTGGTGAGGTGTGGAGAAGCGACAGGAAACACTAGCAATGCAAATTCAATTTATTATGAATCCCATAATGTGCTAATATTTTTTTAATGCAACAGTGGATAAATAAGCTAAATATCGTACTGTTTGGTAAGCCATCGCCCATCACTTTGATTATCGCTGATCCCTGGTCTAATCCTACATTTATCATGAACAGCTGGACAGCACACAGATTTTGTGTTAGGGAGCAGAAAGTGTCTTCATTATGTCTGTTTAATTTGTGTTCGTACATAAGGCTCAGCCAAGTAATGTCTAGAAAAGTTCAGGGCTGCAGTGCATGAGTGAAAATGGCTTATTTTGCATGGCTCAAAGGCAGACTTTAAAACACAATAAAACGTTAAGATTTATACATGATTTATAGCGTTTTCAGTTTTTCCAAGAGAGAAGACTGGTGATGACGAATAACTGACATGTTTGACAAATGTATGTCTCCTTAAATTCCCCCAACTCTGCTGGAGAATAAAACCGCCTTTTTTCGGCATCCCAGGTGTGAACTAACTAGCTAGAAAAGGTGTCCAAAGATGGTAACTAACAGAAGTGAATTATGTTTCTTTATAAGATTTTATCCTTTTATTTGAAAAGTGTAACTATTTTTAACATGGTGCCCAAGCCCTTAAAGAAAAAGCTTGATTTGGTCTATTATGAAGATTATATCAATCACAGTAAACAAGCATAGTTGGAATTTAGGTTATCACTTTTTATAGCAGCCACACTAATTGAAATGAACAACCTGTGGTCACAACTTATCTAATTTAGAGAAGAAAAATAGAACAAGATAACACTGCAAAAACATCCTGCTTATCTGCAGTTTGGAAAGAGCAAATCCAGACAGTGTTGCATTATTACTTCTGTCATTATTGGATTTGATGGAGCAGGATGTGATGCCGCAGACAAGAGCAGCTGCACCCACACTGAAATATTTCTTTTCAGTGAAGAGAAGTGAATGTTTTTAATCAAATTAACTTAAATCGCTATTCTTCCAGCATACTGTCGCAGTGCACAAAAGAAATGTAGTATCTAGGTGTAGTTGACTTACAATGGCAACATTTTACAAATCTAACACAAAGTTCTAAAGCAGCACACATTGTGTAAATATATTCATTTCCTTACACAGACAAGATGTGCATATTCACGCTGTCTCATGCACACAGAGCTCAGTATGCGTCCAACTACCAACACTGCACAACAATGTGAAATAGAGAAGTCCTGCTTGTGGCAAACCTTTCAGATGTTATTACTGAAAGTGTGTTTTTCTTTATCATCATATTATAATCACTAAAAAAAAAAAACAAAGAAGGTTTTCCAGGCAAAGATACTGCAAACATATAGCACTTAGAATTTGCAGCAGTTGATAATTACTTTTCCATGAACTGACACTTGATCCGTCCAAATGGAAGCTTTGTATGGTGTACTGCAAAGGTTGTGTTCATGTACTGTAATGTTTTGTAACACAACCCCATGAGGGATGGGCCACAAAATGGCATGGCACAACTTTATTCAGCTCTTTAATCCACTTAAGACATCCAGACTGGACTACAGTCTTTTAGATGAGAGAATAACTGATGGTGTAATACCACTGAATGTCTCTAATTGCTGGGAAATTAGGTGTTGCTGTAACATTATCTTGGAGTGGAAAAAAGCATACAAGAGGAAGTTCACATATAACACACTTCAAGTATATCTGAAGTTTTCAATCCAATTTTGCAGGGGATCAAAATTTAAAAATATATGTACTGAGCAAAAGTCTCAAGCCTCCACCATTTCTTTATATTTTGCTTCCAATAAGCCAGAGTTGTTTTTGAACAATAATCTTCCAGGTTTTCTGAGGAGCTTATTGAGTTTTTCTTTGGACATTGGCTTCTTTCTCTCATTATAAGTCCAGTCCTTTGCACCTGACCATTTTCAAAGAAAGACTTTGTTGTTTGTCAAGCCACTTAACACTGTCCTATGAATCATTCAAGCATGAACAAGGCACCTAACACAAGGGATGAACCAATTTTTTTGTCTACACAGAACAGGCAACTTAGAGAAGAATCAATATTAAATCATTTGTTTAGGCACTTTGTTACTAACAGCCTCTCACCAAAAAACAAACACATACTTTGTTCCCATTTCTTTAGTTGAATCTATGAAATATACCAAAGAGAACACATTTTACACCTACAAGGTGATTCCCAAACAGTTATTAGCCAGAATAAGAAATGGGGAAAAATCCAGCAAAGACCCGTCACAGGACCTGAGTGATACATTTGACCCTTTAGCTGATCACCTTCTACTGTTTGCCAAAGGCTCATCAGAAATGAGCTGAATGGAAGGGCAGCCGAAGCCATTGTTCAGGAAGGAAAACTGGGAAAAAAATTAAGTTATGCCACATGACATAAGAGCCGGACTGAAAATCATTGGCAACAGGTCTTATGAAGTGAGTTTAAATTGTCATTAATATGTATGGAGGAGGTCCGGAGAGCGGTACAACAGTGAGTGTCTACAGCCATCCAAAACACGGTGGAGGCTCTATCATGGTTTGAGGCTGCATTTCAGCCAGCTGTGTCGGGAATCTTGCCAAAATTAGTCGACTGAATGCAGAAAAGTCTCATCAGACTTCCACAACACAATACCATCTGGAAAGCATCTGATTCACAGCAGCTTCATATTTCAGCATGACAATGATCCCAAACACACCACCAACGCAGTAAGAGCCTACCTGGATATAAAGAAAAAAAAACACACACACACACACACACACACATACACACATAACAGAACACTACAAGTCATGGACTGGCCTCCCCAGAGCCCGGAGCTCAACATTATTGAAGCAGTTTGGGATCATCTTGACTGAGAACAAAAGGCAGCCAACATCCAAAGAAGAGCTTCAGAAGAAGCCGGGAGAACAATTCTTGACGACTAGACAAGAAAGCTTGCCTAAGAGAGTTCAGACTGTGCTAAAGCACAAAGGTGATCATAACAAATATTGACTTCCAGGCTTGTTAAAATTGTACAAACTGCCTTTGCCTTATGTGCTGTACATTTATTTATGTTTGCACAAGTTTCAATAAATTGTCACACCCATTTCCCAAGCAAAATATAAAGAAATGACTGGTGGCTTGAAACTTCTGCACATTACTGAATGTTTCAAATCCCAGCTGTATCTGAGTGCTTACTGACAACCTGTACAGTGCTCACCTGGTTCAGTTCCCTCCACCAGACCTGGCGTAGGGCTGTCTGCCCTGTCTGAGCGAAGGCGGTCCACAGGAGCCAGAGTCCCACTTTCCCATGATGCAGTCGGCCTTTGGGCTTCGCCCTCCATCACTGCTGCTTAAGGCAGGGACACGCTCCTAGAAACACAGACGGACAAAGAGCTGAGAGACCAAAGGTCACTAACTCCGTGACTGAGGCTTGGCTTTATGGTGGTGTGCAATTAAGACATGACATAATCGCTAGTGAGCGAATCAGAAAGAGTTAAAGTCAGGCCATGAAGACTTTTGTTGCAAAAGAAACTTGAGAGAAACAGATGAATCTCCCCCTGTTCTAAACAAAGGCAGGTGTGCAACTAAATATGAAAATAAAATGAGACTTGACAGAACACCGCATCCACGCTCACAGTCTTCTTTGTGCTTCTTACCCTTAGTTCTCAGACGCGTCACATATGTTGGACTTCAAAAGGCTACTCTGACTGCAGGCTTTAGCATGTAGTCAACCAAACGCTACCTGAGACTCCTTTAAACGCCTTGGCCCTCACAAAGAGCTCCCAAGACTCTTTAAACGGCTTCCTAAAAACTGCCTTTCATTCCCGCAGCTATCTGCATCACACAGTTTTTGTCCTCCAACTCGTTTGTCACAGTTGCTGCAGCTAGCTAACTAGCAGAAACCACACAGAAGAAGTTCTTGAATCATGCCCTGCTAGGGTGCGGAAGTGGGAATTATGGGATATGAAGTTTTCTTCCAGAGCATTTATACAGGCTATGATTTCTCAGGAGTAGTAAAAAGATCCGTGTGTGCTTTGGAATAAAAAAAGAACGGAGAATTACTTTTGAAACAGCAATTCGTTTGGTAGCTCAATGTTGAACATTAAAGCACGTAAAGGCTTTTTTTTTTGGGACCGTGCTATCGCTGATCTAAGTGGTGCTTTCAAGGCATGTAGGACATCCAATCATTCCGCTAAAATCCTTGGAAAGGGAAGACTTGATCAGGGCCGTTTCCAAGATTTTCTGATAGGGTGACACGGAGGACTACAGTCAGTTAGGGGCAGGGCTCACAGGAAATTAAATTTTTTTTGTCAAAAGTTAAAAAAACACTTGAAAACTAGTTAAAATGATTCCACATTATAATACTTTTAATGACATTAGGACATGTAGCTGCTCCATAATAATGTAGTGGCTGCAGTGAAGAATAAGAGGGGTGTACGTCAGGATTTTTTGAGCGGGGTGGCATGGGGAGAATCAGGAACCAACATGAAATCAGAATATTTATTCAGGACTAAAAATCTGTAGAAAATTGGTGTAGAAAGCTTTGGGCACAATTTTCAGGCTGATGTGCAGCACAGTGTCAAATTACGGATTTATTATGAGAAATGTGGCACTTCACAAAATTTGGGTTGGAGTTTTTTTAATGTTTTTTCTTTTGCCATCCCACTTAAATATCTTAATCCTAGTACTGCCGGACCTCAATATATTGATGTCCCAGATAAGTTTCGTGTACTGCCGGTCATCTATATATTGATCACTTCCGGTGTTTTCATTCACTGCCGGTCGTCTAGCTGGTTGTATAGCTGGCAGGACTAGGGTTAATAATGCAATTTATCACCAAAATAATCAGTAACTAAAGATTTAAGATAAATAGTATGTAGTGCAATGTGCAATATTTGCCTCCAAAATCTAGTGAAGTAGAGGCAAAAAGTAGCATAATATGAAAATACTTAGTAATTGCACCCTGGGGACAAATAAAGTTTTTTGAATTGAATTGAATTGAATTGAATTGAATTGAAATGAATTGAATTAAATACTCACAAGTACTTTAAAATCATATTTCAGGAAATGTCCCAACGTACCTTTCTATAGGTTCTATACATGCAATGTGCCACCCCATGCCCCCTCTCTAGACACTCCCCCTCCCAGATGTGATGCAAAAAATGTTAAAAAAAAATACATGGAATTAGACTCAAATATTTAATTTAAATCCAAAGAACAACCTTAAACCAGAACAACTAATACTTTCTGTCTGAGCAAGCTGTATCTTATGTAACTTTTTCTTATTTCTGTGTGTTTCTTTGGAGCTGCTGTCCAATTTCCCCAGTGTGGGGCTAACAAAGCCTTATCTTATCTTATCTTATCTTTGTTAGTTAAAAAAAAAAGCTGAAAAACTGACAAAAATACAGTCAAAAGTCCAAAATTTATGGCCTGCTCCTTTGCAATTTTCACATTCTTCAATGCCATCCAGTGGGCCGGATTGGACCCTTTGGCGGGCCGGTTCTGGCCCCCGGACATTATCTTTGACACCCGTGCTTTAACTGCTCCTTTGGGTCCAGTGCGCACTGAGCTGCCCTGAACGCACCGTAAGGGGCGGGGCTAACGTTTGAACGTCCAGCGGGGAAAGCTTTGTGTTTGTGTTAGCTTCAGCGGCTCTATCGGGTCATCTCACGTCAGCTGGGTAAAATGAAACGCTTCGTATTGAATCAGGGATGCTTGATTTCCTAACAAAGGGACTGCGCAGCAACTTAATGCGTTTGTTTGGTAGGTATGAAGACCGGTGAGAAGAGTAATGTCGGTCATCTCCATGTAGCTGCTAACGCTGTTGTGACATGTTAGCCAATGCTAACAGCTTTAGCTAGAAATGTTATGTGACGCTAACAAAACGCTTATAATGAGGGAGTGAACCAGGGGATTTTTTTTCATACCGTATTCTGTGTTCGTAACAGGGTGATCCATGTGCCAGTAAGATGCCTATCCGAGCTTACTGTACCATTTGCTCCGATTTCTTTGATCACTCCAGAGATGTTGCTGCCATCCACTGCGGCCACACTTTCCACTCTGAATGGTAACTCCATACACAGAGTCAAACCTGAGCAATAATACATCTTCAGCTCAGTTTGACCGGTTTTCTTTTCACCTTGTTCTTTTCAGTCTCCTTCAGTGGTTTCAGACAGCCCCTACAAAGACCTGTCCACAGTGCAGGAAACAGGTACAGTACGTTTACATCACCAAACTGCCAAACACAGGAAGGATTCAGCTTCAGTGACTTGTTGTGTATGTGTGTAGGTCAGCACCAGGCACATTATCAACAAGCTGTTCTTTGACGTTGGTGGAGAGGAGGAGGGCACGGCTGATCCGGAAAGCTTGCAGGTATCAAATCTATTCATGCTTAAGAGCAGCTTTAAAAAGCCACATATGTTCTTTCCTGCTATCACATTGCTTAGAATGATTCGATTACCCTCAGTGGTTCTCAAACTGTGGGCCGCAGACAACTAGGTGGAAAAATATGTAGTGTAGTAGTATGGTGGATAAGATAAGATGAGCTTTATTCGTAACATACGCAAATATACTTAGTACACTGTGCATGGAATGTGTTTTTGTACCTGCCTCCTGTTACAAAGTGTCCTAACTAAGGTGGATAGATAGGATTTTTTTTTTTTTTAGGGAAAAGAAACAAGAGTTTTCTGATGCTATTGCGCAGATCATATGCACTGTTGTTTAAGCAAAATTTGCTGTGTATCCATTTTTATTGGGCAGCACGGTGATGCAGTGGTTAGCACTGTTGCCTCATAACAAGAAGGTCTAGGCTCAGATCCACCAGCCGGCCAGCTTGGGCCCTTCTGTGTGGAGTTTGCATCTTCTCCCCAGGCTTGCATAGGTTCTCTCTGACTTCCTCCCACAGCCCAAAAACATGCACATGCACATGGACTAGGTTAACTGGCAGTTCCAAATTGACTGTAGGTGTGAATGTGAGTATGAGTGGTTGTCTGTCTGTCTGTGTTGGCCCTGTGATGGAGTGGCGACTTGTCCAGGGTGTACCTGCCTTTCGCCCCATGACAACTGGAATAGGCTCTAACAGAGATTGGCTGGATTAGCTCAACACACCTTCACACACTCTCCATTACATGCTGGGCAGGCACAGGAGGACATTCAACTATAGAATCAACTGACCACAATGCACCACAGAACACCACAGGAAAGCATTCCAACCTGTGGCCATTAAACAAATTAAACAACTCCTCCCTGTGATGCTTGGTCTGTTTTCTCTTGCCACTGGTATTGTTTAACTTTGGAGTGTTTGTCACATATTGCACTTTCTTGCGTATAGAGTTTATATATTTTTGTCTTTATATTTTTTGTCTTTCATATTTATATTTCTTCTTCTTCAGACAGAGCACAAGAGAAGTGAAGAAGAGAGTGCAGGCAGGGTGGAGTGGGTGGAGACGAGTGTCGGGGGTGCTTTGTGACAGAAGGATAGCAGCAAGAGTAAAAGGGAAAGTTTACAAGATGGTAGTGAGACCTGCTCTGATGTACGGTTTGGAGATGGTGGCGCTGACAAAAAGACAGGAAGCAGAGCTGGAGGTGGCAGAGTTGAAGATGTTGAGATTTTTCCTGGGAGTGACCAGGATGGACAGGATTAGAACTGAGTACATCAGAGGGACAGTTGATGTTGAACAGTTTGGAGACAAAGTCAAGTGAGGCAAGGTTGAGATGGGTTGGACATGTTCAGAGGAGGGATAGTGGATGTATTGGACAAAGGGTGTTAAAAATGGAGCTGCCAGGCAGACAGAGGGGAAGACCACAGAGAAGGTTCATGGATGTAGTGACGGAGGACATGCAGAGGGTTGGTGTGAGGGAAGAGGATGCAAGGGATAGGCTGAGATGGAGGCAGATGATCCCCAGTGGTGACCCCTAACGGGAGTACCTGAAAGAAGAAGAAAATTTTTTCTGTCTTTTATATTTATATTTCTATATATCTGTAATTCATATCTGTATTTAATGGAGTGTCTGTAATGTAAGCAGTTTCCTACCTCCAGCATTAATAAAGTATTCTGATTCTGATTTTGTGCTAACTGTTTCTTCTTTCCTTTTCAGAATGAACTGGATAGAATGAAGGCACTGTTGAGCGCTAAAGGTGAGAAACCAACAAACTGTGATATAGTTGTGCTTGAATCTAAAAAGGCGGCAGCACTAGCTTGATTATCTGTCTGATCAATTCGTAGAGCGGGACTGGCGGGACAGACAGAAGGTGGTGGACGGTTTAAAGGACACCGTAGACAAACAGAAGAGAGACCTGGACATTTTGCGGAAGGAGATTAAGGAAAAGGAGAAGCTATGTTCAGCCCTCAAAGTACAAGCTCTCTATTCTACGTAGTTTAAACCCCTAAATATCTACACTGTGTCACTGTCACTAATACAAAGCTTTGACCACTTGCAGACACAGATGGCATATTTGGAGACACAACAGAATGAAGTTCAGGCTGCCAAGGAGGAGGTTCGGAGACTTAGGATCAAAATGAAAACTTTTGAAAGGTAAGTTAAGCTCAAGTATTGTCATATTTAAGCTCACATGACTACACTGTAAAAGTGACAGGAATTTTTAGAAGAGCCATCAGAACTGTGAGCAATGTTGCACAAGAAATCAGCTAAAATAGTAAATCTAACATTTACTTTTATATTAAAAGTATGTTATGAAATTAGATTTCATCAAATTGTTTGCATGGTACTGTGATTTCCTTCGCTGTAAAAGAACTTCATACTCACTCTGTGTTTCCTCCTCAGCCTGGACGTGTTGTTACAGGGCCAGAGAGCAGAAGTCGAGTCCATGATCACAGATATGGGCATCAGCCAGACAGCAGTAGAGCAGCTCTCCATCTATTGCATCTCTCTGAAAAAGTAGGAATCCTGGGAGCTGTTGGTCACCTGAGATTTTTTTTCTTCTTTTTTAATTATTGTTTTTAAAATGTGTGGTGGGCTTTTACTGTTCAGTTTGGCTAGTGAGAGTGCCGCCCAGTCCACTGCGCTAAAAACTGATATATAGAGTTCATGCTCTAAGTGGACTACAGGGATAACCCAAATGTGGCAGAATTTTGACATCATTACGACTAGTTAGTTAACTTTCATCTAGATTCTAGGCATCTTGACATGCTGAGATGCTCTAGCAGAGGTGTCAAGAACCTGTGGCTCATTTGCTCATCTCCAGTGACTCCCTTTGAGTTTGACAGAAAAGTAGATGAATATAATTTAAACACTGAATATTTATTTGTCATTGTTTCTAATGATTCTTTAAATTTTCCAATAGTAAATATGTGTGCCCCATACACAGAATAAGTTTTTTAAAGTTTGAATATGTGCATCATAGTCTACGTCTGTCTCCTGGTGCCTCATCCTCTTGATTTTACCGATCCTCAATAGCAGTGGTTTGCCTGGATGTAAACACATAAATGGCCTGTCTTGAGTCCCCCTAGCTATGGATTCCATATACACAAAAAGAAAAGTGACAGAGGAAAATAGAGAATTTAACAGTGCATGAAGAGATTGGTTTGCTTTCACTACCAGTGCTGCTGGCTTACCAGTATGCTCGATCTGTGGCTGGACCTGGCCTTTTTTATTTATCTTTTACTGTTTTTAAAGCTTTAAGGCTCCTATATGTTTCAATTATTATCAAGTAGGCTACTTTTAATTTAGATTAGTTGCATAAACACAGGTAGGACTTAGAGTGGCCTGCTGAGCTTTAGGTCTATAAATTCTAATAGTTAATATATTTTTGTTAGTAACAAGAATAATTAAATAAGGAACTGATTTTTGTTTCGTTAGTTGTCTAATTTCATAAATGCAACAAAAACATGGTGATACTGTAGTAAAAAATGCAGTGAAAGTATCAAATGATCACAAGTAGCCCACTGCATAATAGTCACATGTGGTAAAGATAGTTCTTGCTAATATTGTTGACAGGTTAAAGTATATCTATTTCACTCTGTCACCTTTAGTGTAAGACTATGTTTTGCTGCTCTGTACAGAGAAGTCAAAAATTTTTCTTTTGACAGCAAAGCTTGCCAGCCTCTGCATGACCTGACAAGGGCTGTTCAGTCAAGACATGCCAAATGTATAGGTATACCACAAGTGGTTTGTAGAGAGGTTAGATCTAACATTTTTCATAAGGTATATCAGAAAACGCCTGATGGATGTTGTTACTGCTAAAGGAGATTCTATAAGTCATTAAATTCAAGAGGTCACTCATGTTTTTGCAGTGTGCACTCTAAGCAATTACTCAGTGTGTGTGAAAGGTGCACCTGTTTGCGTTATTAATTTAGTCCAGTTTTATCTTTATCTATAAGCTAGACACCACTCTTTAGAAATCAGAAATCCTAGAATTTCTAAGGGGCTCTACAATTTTTTTTCTTCCTGCTGTAAATTTTAGCTTTTAAAGCCTTCATGCATATATGGGATTTGCTCTGGCAATTTCTCCTACTGGAGGATCAGGTTTCCCCTTATGTAAAAGACTTCATGGCAGCCATTGATAGGAGAAAATATGTTTCAAGCCTTCCCTCAAACTCTTTTTGAAGTTTAGCTCCAAGGAATACATTATACTACGTCAGTATTCACTCCTAAATGATGTCCTTTCTCAGAGAGTATGATAATCTCAAAGGAACCCTGAAGACTTCAAATGACATTTGTGAGAAGCTGAAGAGAGAAGTGCTCTCCTCAAACAACAAGGTAACTCGATGTAAGCAGATCACCTCACCCAGAGGATTTGGTTCAAAGAAGTGGAATCTTTAGGTCAGAGGGGTTTTTTTTGTGTTTCTGTCATTTCAGTTACAAAAAGCTACAATAGAGGTGAATCAGACCAAAGAGGACATGAAGTCTCTGCAGAGTGATCTGGCCAGGGCTGACAAAGAAATCTCTGTAAGGCAGATCAGACAAATATACTTTTAGGTTGGGTATCAGATGTGCATGGTTGTGATTTTTATTTTTGCAACTTGTCCACAGAGTCTGAAGAAAAAGGTGGAATTTCTTCAGAAGACTCTGAGCACGCCAACGCGGACAAATGAAGCCGTCAGTCGGCTCGTTTTTGAAAGGTGCATCTGCAGCCACTGGACTTGCATCTCCTCACACTTTGACATTACTTTTAAGAACATGTTTGCTTTAGGGTTTAGGCGCTCATGTGCTTGTCTCTCCCTACCTATCAGCCCGGCCCCACTGGAGCTGAAGCAGCCTTGCCTTCACCCGCCAGCAGATAGCGAGGACATTGACCTCAACATGACCTACGACATCACTACTCCAGATGATGTAGCCAAGAGACCGATGCAGGTCCCCCTGAAGAAGATGCGTCTTGACCCACCTGTGTAAGTTTCATGTTTCTTAGTGTGGAAATACATGTGTTTTTAGGGCATTTAGAAATCCATCGCAACTATTCTCTTGAAATTGTGTTTTTGTGGTTTATTTTTTCAGAACATCTACATCTAAACACAATGGGAAAACATCATCTTTAAGCAAGGTAGGTTTCTGATAGTCACTCAGCAAGGTCCAGTTCCATATCTAGTGAACCATCCATTGATTAAATTTATGTGCGTGTGTGTGATTACTCAGGCTCGTGATGAAGATCCTGCATTGGATCCTTTTTTGAGGAACTCCCTCCTCTTCAGAAAGAAAACATTTGGTAGTATGTTGGATCCACAGAGGAAGCCTGGAGCTGTACGTACATCAAAACCATCCCCAAAAAAGTCTTTTTATATACCATTTTTCCTCTTCAGCATTTCATTGAAATGATTGTTTTTGTGTTTTAGGTCAGAACAGGTTATGACGGATTAGGAGGACGAACTAAATACATCCAACCAGTATCCTTTTGTTCTGTCATTTGTGATACATGTGTTGCTTCTCTTCGATGCTTGAGGTTTCTGTTCAGGGTTTAGCTATTCCAGTGTTCAAAATTTCCCTGCTTTAACATACAGTACAGTGTAAAAGTCTGGAGTCACCCCTCTTTTTATTTTTCTAGGAAGATGGGAAATGGGTGCAACAATTTATTGAAGCATGTGCAAGCATAAATGGAATAAGGCAAAGAGCTTGAAAGTCAATATTTGGTATGACCGCCTTTATTCTTTAACACAGCCTGAGCTTTCTTGGGCAAGCTTTCTTGACATTTCTTTAAGTGGTCTTCATGAATAGTCCTCCAGTCTTCTTGAAGGAAATTCCAAAGCTCTTCTTTGAATGTTGACTGCCTTTTGTTCTGTTCTCTGTCGAGATGATCCACACTGCTTCAATAATTTTGAGGTGTGGGCTCTATGGAGGCCAATCCATGACTGATATTGTTCCATTGTGCATTTTTCTATCCAGATAGGCTTTTACAGCATTGACAGTGTGTTTAGGATCATTGTCATGCTGTAAAATAATGCAATTACTAATTAGACACTTTCCAGATGGTTTTGCATGGTGGCCCAAAGTCTGAAATTACTTCCCTGTCTTCATAATTCCATCAGTTTTGACAATATCCCCAACACCAGTGGCTGAAATGTACCCCCAAAACCATAACAGAGCCTCTGTGTTTTACAGATGCCTGCAGGGACTCATAGTTGCAACTCTATCCTGACTTCCTCCATACATATTCACCACAATTTGAACTAGAAATTTCAAATCTGGATTCATCACTCCATAAGACCTGTTCCCACTGATTTTCAGTCCAGTTCTTGTGTAATTTGGCATACCTCAGCCTTTTCTCCCCATCTTCCCCGCTTAAGGTTGACTTCTTGACAGCCGCCCTTCCACTGAGACCATTTCTGATAAGGTTTTGGCAAACAGTAGATGGATCAATTGAAGGGCCAAATACGTCTGTCGGGTCTCTGCTTTTTCCTATTTCTTAAAGACATAACTTTCAGATAGTGTTCATCTGCTGTAAATTGTTTTTCTGAAAATGGTCAAGTATAAGGCCTGGGCTGAAAAAGAGTGGAAAAACAGCCAGTGTCCAAAGAAAAAACTTTGGAAGACCTTCAGAAAGCCTGGAGAACTATTGCTCAAGACTATGTCTAAAATTATAAGTAAATCTGGATCATTGGAAGCAAACTATAAAGAAATGGTGGTGGCTCAAGAATTTTGCACAGTAGTGTAAGAGCAAACTCTTAAGTCATGTACCAGGAAACAGGATTTGTAACAACTAGTTTGGAAGCCAGCCCTGGTCCAATAGTAAACTTACACAAGATGTGATGTAAAAATTTGGAGCATACAGTCCACAGGCACTGATAACTTTTACCTACTTTTTAATGAAAACTTTAAAAGGAAAATATTTGCATGGGGTATAGACATCAATTTAAGAATTTCTAACCAGGTATACTAATTTTATGTTTGTACATCTTACATTCTTTGTTCAATTCGAGCACTTTGGAATTCATAACTAAGAGTCTGAACATAGCCATGAAATGAGTCAAAGTTTATCAGGACTGCTTTATTCCTTAATCAGGGGCTGCTCTCCAGTCTCCTTTGTCAGAGATTCGTCCACTGATGAAAGCTAAAAGGAAAAAGGTAACCCGGCCCCCACCCAAGACTACCACCTGCCTTACCCTGGACGGCTTCCTCGAGTAAATTTTGGTGTCAGAGGTCGGGACACCGACTTCTGTGAAGAAGCATGTTGGTGCTGCTCTGTAACAGAGAACTAGGCTGGCTGTGGGTTTTGCAGCGCATCACCAAATAACTGACTTTGTGAATGAACTTTCATTTAAAGCAGCGACAGATGTGGACTTTTCGGTGACGTCAGCAAACCCCCACTATACATTTATTTTTGTGTTCATGTGAACGTTTTGGTGTAGACCACATCGGGTCCGCCTTTGGTTCTGGAGTGTATATGTGTGTGAGAGATAAAGCAGTTATTTTACAAATTCAACTGGCTATGAGGACTGCGCCAATCATGAAATCCTGAGCCAGTGATGATTACATTTTGGCCAACAGCTGATACTGATATCTTTTTTTATTTGTTATTTATTCCCTGTTCACCTTTCCAGCTCAGAAAACATAAAAAGAATAACAGAACTCTTTGAAAGTCTTTTGAATATTTAACCAGCTCAGAGCTGATGTAACAAATCAGACGAACAGTGGCCACTGCTGCAAGTAAATGTAAGCTTAGCTACCTTATGTTGCTAGGCTGATGTCAATAGACAAGGCTGATAACGACCCATATATCAGTACTTCTGTACTACTGCTCTGTTGTCACACTCTCTCCCTATATTAACCTACATGTGGATTTACTGTAGGTATTTTTAGTTTTAATAGTCCTGCTGGATGTAAATTGACTCAAATAATAAACAATATTTTTATTAAGATTTTTTTTGGAATTAACAATTTCCATTTGACTTTTCTTCATAAGCATGTCACTTAAATGTGCTGTCCTGCAGAGGGCAGTCCAAACAACATTTTGTCACATCAGGGTATGACTCCCCTGGCAGGCGGTCCACATTGTGGGTGAAACTGCACCACACTTGATGACTGCTGAATCCATTTATATTGAAAATGCTGCACCAGTACAGTAGGAAATGCTACAGAAAAACATCACTCAAGACCTGAGTTGTGCGTTATTATCAAGTAAATAAAATACACTGCAAATAATATACTTGCAAAAAAATAGGGGGTTTTGTTGATTCAGCCCCACTTTAATGTTAAATGAATTTTAATGTTTGCAGAGATGCAGAATTTGCTGGAGGACCTTTCATGGCACAAAACTCATGAGAGGCTTTTCTTATGAGGTTCCCATGCACTGACATAAGCATAGCCTGTCTATAGCTTCAGCATGCAGTCATACAATCTGACTTTTATGCAGGTTTTCTTGATATTTTAACAAACAATATGAGGAAATGCTGACATGGAGACTTCAAAAGTAACAGGTAGAAGATAACGCATCCTGTTCATAATCACTTATGTTTTGTTTGCACCCATGAACTCATTCCATAAAAAAAACACCTTTTGCCAGAATAATTGCAATGATAAGACTAATTAAATGCTGTGTTGTATTTGTGACTGGATATTGATTTAGCTGTGAGTGATTATAGTTTTGTGGTTCATCGTACCTTGCCAGGGGACTAATTAATACAGGATGTGGTGGTGCATTTTAAAAGCTACTTTGTTCCAGTGCAAGCAGAAGAAAAAGTCACGACAGCCCATATAAATCATATTCCAAAACATTCATGTAAACATAAAACACATAACCCATGCAGTGCTTTTGGAGCCCGTGAACAGTGATGTTTCATCGACCCCAAAGGATTTGACATACGCGTACATCTTACTGTAGGGCAAAGGTCACCATTTAAGCTTAACTCTTTTTTTTTTCTAAACCCCATTTCCTATTAAGATTTAAAACTATCATCTCCTCCATGTCAACATGAGGTGTATAGGGCTCCACATCCTTCTTGTGCCTGTTTTTAGTCATTAAACGTTTTCCACAATGAGGAGTGAGCCTGTCAGTTTCTGAATTATCTAAATAAGTGTGAAAAGAAACATTGTCCACAAATGTTTTTGCTGGTAATTCAATCCATAATTAAAAGGGAGAGGGAGAAAAAAACAATGCAGCCAAATGGTTTAATTAAATGCTGATTTTTTCCACTCTTCGTAAGCCATCTCTTTAGTTGTCATTTTGTGTCAAGTTACTGTGACCTGTCAGGCTCAACCTTGGACTCTCCATTCTGTTTGTCATTGGACTTCATGGACAGGTGAGTGGTCACAGTAGCTGCCTGTACCACAGCTTTAAAGCTGCGCTTTCTCTTTTGGACATTCTGTTCCGGGTGGAAGATGATGACATAGACTTTGGGGATATAGAGCATGCCTAAGGACACAGTTGCACTCAGGCTCATGGACACTGTCAGGGTGGTGGTCTGGATGAACATCTGCAACAGAGACATAGAGGTCAGAAAAATCCTACCACACACTTTTTTGTTACCAGTCATTTTCACTGTACAAATGAAATAGATGAGTATTAATGTGTTTTCAATAAATGAACAAATGGAAATGAATAAGTTAAAGAAAAATGCTTTAAGCATGTGTTTCAATCAGCAAACTACCGTTGTAAGACAAAGTCAACATGCAAGTACAAAAAACTGCAGTTCCTCTAGTGACCACTTGAGGCTGGCTCCAAGAGTGAGTCAATCCTCACAGACTGCTATGTTAATAAACCCACTTTCAGCAATGAAATTAACATGTTTACAGTCTGCTAAAGACGATGATTCCCATTTTACAATGATTGTACAGGAGGTATATATTTTTTAAATAACATACTCATTTGGATTTTGCCTGTGTTTTGTTTTTGAAGCATTTTTAATTAAATTAACTGACTGGATTGCTGTGTAGTGCAGCTAAAGTCTTTAAACTTTGGTAAGTGAAGTTTTTGTATTTTATTAGTTACTTAGAACTAATCAGCAGATACACAATATAAACAAAAGTACTGGCCACCTACACATTACACCTACAGGAGCTTTTATGACATCCCATCCTAAATTAACATGGAGCTGGTCCCCTTTTGCAGCTATAACAGCTTCCACTCTTCTGGGAAGGCTTTCAGCAACATTTTGGAGTGTTTGTGTGGGAGTTTTTGCCCATTCATCCAGAAGAGCATTTGTGAGATCAGATACTGATGTTGGATGAGAGGGACTGGGTTGGATCCATTCTAGTTCATCCCAAAAGTATTCAGTGGGTTTGAGGTCAGGGCTTCGTGTGGGTCAGTCAAGTTCTTCCACTTGCTTTGTGCACTGGGGCACAGTCATGCTGGAACAGAAAAGGGCCTTCTCCAAAATGTTCTCACAAATTTGGAGGCATAGAATTGTCCAAAATATCTTAAGATTTCCCTTCTCTGGAACAAAGGGTCCTAGGCCAACCCGAGAAAAAAAAAACCCATAGCATTATCTGTCTTCCATCAAACTTTACAGAAGGCACAAAGCAGTAAGATAGGTAATGTTCTCCTGGCATTCATCAAACCCAGACTCATCATCAAACTGTCAGAAAGAGAAGTGAGATTTGTCACTTCACAGAACTTATTGCCAATGCTCCAGAGTCCTGTAGTGGCATGCTCTACAGACTCTTTAAACACTTCATCCGACACTTGGCATTGTGCTTGGCTTGCATGCAACTGCTTGGTCATGAAAACTCATGCCACAAAACTACCTACAAACTATCACAAACTGCCTTGTTGCAATGGTGCCGTTCTATTACAGTACCACACCTGAATTCAGTGAGCTCTTTAGAATGACTAATTCTTTCACAAATGTTTGTAAAGGCAGACTGCATTGCTGGGTGCTTGATTTTATACATCTGTTGCAATGGGGCTGAATAAAACTTCTGAATTCCGAGATTAAGAGGTGTGACCCAATACTTTTGTCTATATTGCGTGTCTGTGCTTCACTAGTTGACCAACTTTGCTAGCTTTAGCTAATAATGTTTCACCTTCATGTCCACATATGGTCACTTATGGCTCCCTTCAGCTTCTCCCTTGTATTCTCCCCAAGAGGTCACCACAGTGGATTGACACAACCCTCCATGGTGAGAGGGGCTTGTGTTCCCACCTGGAATCAAACAGGGACCTTTTCACTTGCAAAGTGAATGCATAAAGCACTACACTACAGGGACACTATGGTCAATTCTGGCTCCAAAACACCAAAATGGTGGCTGCCAAAATGCTAAATTGGAGGGTTCAAATCATGTAGTCCAGAAACCACTGGGTGATGTCACTGTGGCAATGTCCATCTTTTATATACAGTCTATGGTAAAATTGTCATTTCACTGCTAAATAAACATTTTAATTAATAACCCCTAAAAATGGTTTGTGGCACAATACAAGTTAATGGAACATCCCAAAAAATGTCTTCCTGCATCTGATAATATTTTGCTATTTTTTTCTAGGAGTCAAAGTTGAATGCTTAGTGGAAATAGTGAGTCCCAACTGTATGTATACTGTCTGCATACTACATGCAGCAGCAAGGGTAGTTTAGAAGGCAGGGTATATGTAATCTCTGCTGTCACAATACAGTCCTTACAGTTTTCATCTCAAAGCAGGGAAGCCAGTGCTTTCCTCCGGATGAATGATTTATGATCCAGTATATGAAGTCAGGAAAAGAGGCTCTATTTATGGGCTCTGACCATGTCTCTTCCTCACTGCTCTTCCTCTTTTTGCAAAAATCCAACAACAATCACAAGAAGCCAATCCTCCTGAGATGTGCCTCCAATAAATTATAAAAACTCATTATTCAAGAAAACTAAACAGGTCATAGATAAATCTTCATGTACTATAAATAAAATATATTTGTGCCTTAAATAAGTCATAAATGGCACACTGTCCTCAGCAGCAACACATCCTGGCTGATGTTCATATAATACACTTTCTTTTGTCATTTTTGACATTTTTTATCAGTTCCTCTCAGAGACCTCTCCTTTTCTGGAAGGAGTTGTAGTAAATTAGAAGTAAAGTGGATTGTGGATATGTGTGGGGCCCGAGGCAAGCAGAGGGGCTGGCTCAGAATCACTGTATGGTCCTTTCATATGTAATTACAGTTATCACAGGTAGATCACCTCCTTCAACATGTGATGGGAGAATAACAGCCGCTACTTTCATGAGCCTGACAAAAGTTAGGGTCTATATTTAGTTCTTTTTCTTAAGTGATGATTAATTGAATGGGATGGCTGAATTGGTCTAGGAGGGCTTCTTATCGTCCCTCAGCTCATCTGACCTCCTTTCCTTTTCTTAATCCACTTCATTTCCATTTGGAAGAGGTGAAAAGACTTTGAAAGCACCTCGGGCTTTAATTGTTTCAGCCTGACTGATTCATAATACAGCTCTCTATTAGTCAAAGCCCGTCTCCATTTTTCAAATATCCCCCCAACTGTCTTGTACTTTGTGACGGCAGCAAATAGCCCACAAGCTAAATTAAACCCTCAGTACAGTGGGAGCAGGCTGTCCTGCGAGTACAGCAGGAAATAAATGCATTATGACAGGCAACAAACTCAGATTTCACCTCAAACATCTGAGGGATTCATTTACTTTCTTACAGTTAGTGTGTTACTGTGTATTGCATAATTTGAGTCAGCTTACTGTTTATTATGACTGCGAAGGGGCCTCAGAAAATACTTACATAATGTAATTATATTACTAATGTGGTTGAAAAAGCACATTTGACTATGCAGATGAATTTATTAACCTATTAATTACTTTATTCGTGTTTTAATTTCTTTTTTCAAACCTGAGGGGCCTGAGATAGTGCAACAATTCATTTGTCTTTTTAAAAGTAACATCATCACTAGACTGTGGGATTGAAAAAAATCCCACATTTATTTTAGAGCTTAAACTATTATATCAGCCTCTAAAATCTGAAAATTGCTTTTGCAGTATGTTTTGGGTCATTATCCATTTGCTCTGTGAAGCATCGACTTTTCAGTTTTGCAGCATTTGGCTGAATCTGAGCAGAGCGTGTTGCTCTGTACACTTCAGAATTTATCCTGCTGCTTCTGTCAGCAGTCACATCATCAATAAACACTGGTGTCAGTTCCACTGGCAGCCATACACGCCTATGCCATAACACAATCTCCATCATATGTGATCACTGAAGTGGTATGATTCACGTCATGTGCTGTTCCTTTCCTTATCTCGACATTTTTCTTCCCATCATTCTGCTACAAGTTCATCTTTTTGTCCCAGCACTGGGCACATTCTTTTAGATGCTTTCTAGGAAAGTTTCAACAGTGGTTTCCACCTTGATGTAAATCCTCCTTACATTCATAAATGCATCTCTTTATTGTAGACTTTGAAAGTGATACACCTTGGCTTAATGTTGTGAAGGTTTTTTTTGTAAATCAAGGATCTGTGATCATCCACTTTTATCTATGTTCTTTCTGGCTTTTTGGTGGCGCTGAGCTGGCCAGTGCATTCCTTCTTTTATAAGAATGTTCCAAGTTGTTCTGTTGGCCACTCATACAGTTTTAGATGTTTCTGATAGGCTTATGTTGGGTTTTCAGCCTAGTGATGGCCTCCTTTACTTGCATAGAAAACATGTTGGTGCCCTTAAAAGAAATTTTGACCTTTCCTGAAAGGAAAATCATAATGGTCTGGAAAAAAGGAAAATGCATAAACTGCTGTTAAGAAAGATATTGTCAACTTTTTACAGTAACCACATGTGGACTGTGCTTACATGGGGACTACTGAAATTAGTTGGCCAAATATAGTTTTTAAAAAAATAGTAGATATACGCTCACTGGCCATTTTATTAGGTACACTTTGCTAGTCCTGGTTGGACCCCTTTTTTTCCTATCCAGAACTGCCTTAATTCTTCATGGCAAAGATTCAACAAGGTGCTGGAAATATTTCTCAGAGATTTTGATCTATGTTGACATTATAGCGTTATGCAGTTGCTGTAGATTTTGTTAGCTGCACATCCATGGTGGGATTCTTCCATTCCACCACATTCCACCAGATTGAGATCTGGTGACTGCGGAGGCCATTAGAGTACAGTGAACTCAGCAAACCAGTTTGAGATGATTTGAGCTTTGTGATTTGGTATGTAATCCTGCTAGAAGCAGCCAACAGAAGATGAGTCCACTCTGGTCATAAAGGGATGGACACGGTCAGCAACAGTATGCAAGTAGGCTATGGTATTTAAATGATGCTCAGTTGGAACAAAGTTGCCCAAACCGTGCTAAGAAAATATCAACCACACCATTACACCTCCACCAGCAGACTGAACTGTTAATACAAGGCAGGGTGGAGTCATGCTTTCATGTGCCGAATTCTGACCCTCTCATCTGAATTTCACAGCAAAAATCCAGAATCTTTAGACCAGGCAACTTTTTTCCAATTTTCTGTTGTCCAATTTTGGTGAGCTCATGTTAACTGTAGCTTCTGTTTCCTGTTCTTAGCTGACAGAAGTGGCACCCATTGTGGTCTTCTGCTGCTGTAGTCCATCTACATGTGCTGCATGTTAAGAGATGTTCTTCTGTATGCCTTGATCATAATGAGAAGTTATTTGAGTTACTGTAGCTTTCCTATCTGCTGGCCATTTTCCTCTGACTTCTGCCATCAGCAAGGCATTTTCTCTCAGAGGACTGCCATTCACTGGATATTATCTGTTTCTCAGACTAAGCTCTGTAAACCCTAGACATAGTTGTGCTGGAAAATCCCAGTAAGTCTGCAGTTTCCAAAATACTCAACCAGCCCTTCAGGCATCAACATCGGTGCCATGTTCAAGTCACTTACATCACTTTCTTCCCCATTCTGACACTCAGTTTGAACTTCAGCAGGTTGTGCTGACCATGTCTGCATATCCATATGCATTAATTTGCTACCATTGGCTGATTAGACATTTGCATTAACAAGCAGCTGAACAGGCATAATTAATAAAGTGATGAGTATATAGCCCAATGTATTTTTAACCACATGATTTTTGTAGTTATCATTTTTAAAATTTAATTAAAAAATGAAACTTAATAGAGTTTGTTTTTGCAACCCTGGCCTGGATAAGTGATGGATGGATGATCTCTTTCTAGCTGACAGTTGGCCAATGGTGGATGTTCTAAGCTGTAGTTAACCCTTTCATGTATTTCAGTTAAAGGTCAACAGTATTCTTTGTGTCATTTCAAAGTCACTTCAGCTCCCGAAAGTTGAGACTAATTTAGCTTGGTACCCTCCCACTTTGTTTTGCCAAAGTTATTTCACCTGTCCTCACTATAAACAAACAAATTTAATTGACATTCCATGGTGTTCAGTCTCCACATTGCTGCTAATCTCTTTCTGTTTGTAAGCTCTTTTAAGAATGTATTAAGCCCTGCATTGCCCTCTTGCACCCAACAATGACCAGGTAAGCCTGTAAAAATATTACATTTCCTACCTTCTCTGTGGACTGTGCTGTGCCAAAGAAGATGGGTACAAAGGCTAGCCAGATGATGCAGGTAGTGTACATGGTGAAGCCGATTGGCTTGGCCTCATTGAAGGTCTCAGGGACTCCTCTGCTCTTGATGGCATACACCGTGCAGGTGATCATCAGTACAATACTGTAGCTCAGACACAATATGAGGGACAGATCGGACATGTCACACTTGAGAACCCCACGTGCAAACTCTGGGTTTGGAGGCTTCTGCTCTTCATAGTCGATGATGGTGTGGGGGGGCATCACGCCAAACCAGATGAACACCCCAAGTAACTGCAGAGAAAAGGAGCTTTAGACTGCTACATGAGATTTGAGTGATCTATGGAAAAGAAGCATTTATAAGCTTGCCTGCACTGAGATGAGTATAAAGGTGATGATCAACTGAGAGGTGGGGCTGATAAACTTAGGAGGTGTGACCGACTTCTTGCCCTGTTCAAAGATTCGGTAGATCCGGTTGGTCTTGGTGAGCATGGCAGCATAGCTGATGCACATCCCAAGCCCCAGAAGCAGCCGGCGGAAGGCGCATACTGCCACACTGGGCTCTGCAATCATGAGGAAGGTAATGAGGTAGATGAGGAAGATTCCCGTCAGCAACACGTAGCTCAGCTCTCTGCCGGAAGCCCGGACAATGGGCGTGTCATTGAAGCGGATGAAGGTGACAATGACTCCAGTAGTGGCTAAAATGCCAAGGATGGCCAAGAAGACAGGGATGATGGCCCAGGGAGAGCTCCACTCCAGCTTGATGATGGGTGTGGGCCGGCAGCCCGTGCGGTTCTTTAAGGGCCTCATGTCGAATGGGCACATGTCACAGGTGAACTCATCCAGCAGATACTGGTAGCCATCACAGAGTTCACAGTGCCAACAGCAGGGAACACCCTTCACCATCTTTTTTCTCTCACCAGGCTCACAGGGAAAACTGCACACCGAATCTGGAATTTTACGGTCACCACCAGACCACTGGATCTCCTCCGGCTGAAATGGATGCACAAAAAAACACGCCTTGTCTTACTATGTTAACACTGGTTGGGACTTAGCAAAAGGCTTATAACTACAGTCATTAACCACAAAATCAGAGAGAACATGCCCTATGATGAATTTAAAGAAAAAAAATTGATGATCCTCTAAAAAAACCCCACAACATTATATTTTCCCTTTGAATTTCGTAACACAAACGCAAACAAACAAACAACACACTTTGTAGCAAATCTTAGAACTGCTGGTGACCAGCTTTGGACACATCTGGACAGACCCAGGCAAAGCTGTTTCATTTCCTTCATCAGTTAACCATCTACTTGTAAAAAGGTAAACAAAACAGGAATTAAAGGAATAATCAGACTTTAAAATGCACTTTGTTGCCACTCTCATTTGTGTTTGATATGAAATAAGCAGTTAGTGTAACTTAGCACAGCGACTGGAAACAGGGCAAACGCCAAGCCTGAACCTTTTAAAAGTTGCAGTTTTACAGAACTAAATAATTTAATGGCTCTAAGAACTGGATGCTTGAAATCCTCACAATAATGTCAGGACTCTGTGAAGCCACTGCTCTTTAGAGCTTTGGAGGTGCTGGGAGTTGAATATTTTCATTTGACAGAGTCAAACTACAGCTTTACTGTTTCCAGGATTTATGCAAAAGTAAGTTAACATCTAATTCTCTTGCAACTCTTAAATGAAAGTAACTGCATTTCTCAATATGTCATTGTATCACAAATGCACTAAAAATGCATAATTACATTGAGTCGCAGGTGATTTGTCCACTGGCCAATAATCCTGTAGCCGGGATTGCTGACATTGGACATCTGGTACTGGAAGATGTCATATCGACCTGGAGCATCTCCATTCTCATTGAACATCACTCCAGTTCCAGCGCTACCTGTTTGATGGAGACAGCTTAAATGACCCGTGTGCTATCAAAAAAAAGCAAAAGAAGATGAGGAATTCAAACTGCCTTATCTGAAGGTATACACCCCACCCCCCAATCTTTAGAGGCAGAGAGAACACCCACACACTGTTGAATGCAGCTTGCTGCTTGCTTCAGTCCTGTTCAATCATGTGAAAGCTGAGTGCAGGATGCTCTTTAGTGATGGCTCTCCTCCACAAATACTGTCTTTCAGTGCACTCTCCTCTGTTACCCTAACGTGATTGAATGTTCCTCTCAGGTCCCTGCAGGCACTCAATCAGAAAATCTTCCATACAAGCCAAGGTCATCCAGCAAGAGGAAGCACAGTAAATAGGATGCTTTCATAGGACGCTTTTTTCTGTTTCGAAACTGTGACTTTTTTTTTTTTAAATGAAAGATGAGCATGAAAAGCCAGTTCGTAGTGTATAGAGAAAAGCGAGGAGGCAGCCCAAGGGAGGGGATGTGCTTTGAAGAAATGTGCCGTGTTCTGCAGGTAGATACATTAGCAGCAACATCTCAAAGCTTCCGTCTTCAACACGACCCCGCTGCGTTCTCTTTTACATTTCCAGCTTTTTTAAAACCTTTCTAGTGACAGAGCAGCAGTAGAAATGCAAAGGTTTTGCTAACAAAATTCTCCCAGAAGCATTTCTCGTTTTTATCTAAATCCTCAGACAGAACATGAGAAAGGTGAGTAAAACAGACTGAAAGCTGGAACCTCACCGTTGAAGTTCACAGAGCGAATGTACTGGAGGAGCATCCGTCCATCCACAGGGTCCATCTTTTCGCAGACACCCATGGAGCCAGGACAGAGGTCCAGGTGCATGCTGTGTAAGGCGTGGGCCATGGCGTACACAGCATCAATTACAAACTGCACTTTGCCCTCCTGTTCATATTGAGAGTCTCGGCTGATTCTTTCTTCACCTGGTAGACAACAAAAATACCATACTAAGCAATGATGACTGATACAGAACTTGAAAAAATACATCATTTTTATTTCCAGTGACTGTCACTGAGTTCAAACTGCCACCTGCTTACCAGTACATTTTCTTCTACTGGGGTCATATTTTATTCCAGGGCGAGTTAGTTTGCACTTGAAGTCATCCTCCCAGAATTCTGCAAACCAGATGTTTCTTCTGTTGTTTTCCAGTGACCTTGAAGTGAAGTACTGGTCGAACCCTGAATTATTTCACATTTCATTTTATGTTGCATTAAAATGTCACACAATAGTTAAAATAACAGGATATGACATATTGGAACACAGATAATCTTAAAAAATACTTTGAAATATGGCTCTGGCTCATTTTTCTGAATTCATACAGGTCAAATCAGAGAAGGACTATCAGACTTATTGATCATTAATTTCCTGTATATGCTGCATTTATATTATACTCATCTGTCAGTGTCACAAGCTTTTGTAGTTACTCTTATTACATGCAGCTGTTCAAAGTTACTCTAATTTAATACATTGTCATACCATCAATGGAGGCTCTTTTGGGCAGGATGGTGACAGCACCCTCAGCCACTTCCTCCTGATCTTCAATTGGGGAGTTTTTGGACCCCCAGCTGTCTGATCCAACAAATAGGAAGTGACCTGTGAGGTTGGCTTTTTTGGCAGCCTGCAATACCCGTCTGAAAGAGGACATATTAAAGACCATCAGATACTTCCTGCTTCATTCATTCATTCACCTAGACATTAAATGTGAAAAATCATCCTTGTGAACATTCACAATATGGACAAAAGTATTGGGTCACCTACACATTACACTTATAGGCGCTCACCTCCACTCCACTTTTTTAGGAAGGCTTTCTGCAACATTTTGGAATGTGTCTTTTATCCATTCATCCAGAAGAACATTTCTGAGGTCAAATGCTGATGTTGGGCAAGAGGGACTGGCTCATAATCTACATTCTAGTTCAGCCTAAAGGTGTTCATTGGGCTTGAGGTCAGGGATCTGTGTGGGCCAGTCAAGTTTTTCCACACCAAACTCATCCAACCATGCCTTTATGGAGCTTGTTTCGTGCACTGACGCACAGTCATGCTTGAATATTAATGGACCTTCCCTAAACTGTTCCCAAAAAGTAGGATGCATAGAATTGTCCAAAGTGTCTGAAGCATTAAAAGAAGTATTATCCCTCCTCCACCAAACTTTACAGATGGCATAATACAGTTAGGCAAGTAATGTTCTCCTGCCATTCACCAAACCCAGACTCATCCATCAGACTGCCAAAAAGAGAAGTGTGATTCGTCACTCCACAGAACTTATTTCGAGTGTTTAAAGAGTCCTGAGATGGCATGCTTTACAGACTCTTTAAACACTCCATCCAACACTTGGCATTATGCTTTGCTTGCATGCAATTGCTTGGTCATGAAAACCCACGCCAAAAAGCTTCCTACGAACTATCATGAACTGCCTTCATCTGCCCATCTGACTACCAGACAGAGAAGCATGATTCATCACTCTACAAAACCCATTTCCACAGTCCAACAGCATCCAGCAGCATGCTTTACACACTCCATCGGATGCTTGGCATTGTGTTTGGTGATATAAGGCTTGAATTCAGCTGTTTGGCCGTGGAAACCCATACCCTGAATCTCCCAGCACAGTTTTTATAATGATGTTAATGCCTGAGGTGGTCTGTAACTCTGTGGTTACTGCACCAGTAAAGCGCTGGCAACTTTTATGCACCATGCTCCTCAGTACTTGGAGACTGTACTCCTGCCACTTCTGAGGTTCCTTGACATTTCCAAATTGCAATAATATCAATTAGAGTTGAATATGGAATATCTAGGAGGGACAGAAGAACTGATTTGTTGCAACAGACGCATCCTATTACAGTACCATTCTCGAATTCAGTGAGCTCTTTAGAATGACTCATTCTTTCACAAACGTTTGTAAAGGCAGACTTCATGAATAGGTCTTGATTTTATAAACTTGCAGCAATGGGTCTGAATGAAACACCTGAATTCAATGATTAAGATGTGTAGCTCAATACTTTTGCCCATTAGTGTATCTAATATGGCACGCAGCAGAGCAGGACTCACTTGATGTCGTCCTCATTGGCAAAGATGATGACCCCGCGAGCGTTAGAGGTCTCCATCAGTCTCTTAACGATTTTATCAAACTCTCCAGGTCTGGGCTCTCGAGGAATCTTTATGGACTGTGCAATACACAGCCCTCCTGTTTCACAGACAATGGACAGTTCCTTTAGATATTAATGGATATTACTTTATGTTTTCATCTCTCACTATATAATAAAATTATTATATTTATGTAAGTTCACATAATTAATTAAACCTGCATGACTATAGTGAGATATTATAGTGCATAACTACATGCATACATAAATAAAAGACATTCTAATCAGCTTAATAAAGAAATGTCAGTATAAAAACTTGATAAAGATATTTGCATGGAAAACTATACTAGCATCAGCTTTCCAGCTGCAAGTGTGTTAACATTTATTTCAAAGCACTCTACCTCACAGAGTCATTAGAATGACTATAAATGTCAGTTGGATATTTGAGTGATATAATATATAACTCAAGAGTAAGAGTGTATAGCCGCACTAGCATTTAAACAATTTAAAAACAATTAACAATTTAAACATTTAAACAATTTTGGAGATATTAGTTTGTAATGCCAACATTAGCTCTGTAGCAAGGGTTGCCAGGTTTTCCCGCCACTCTGGGTTGAGTGTTTTTGTCTGCTGGTTGGACAGACTTATGAAATTATGAAATTAAACATGAAAAAACAAAAATCTTTATGAATATAAATCTATCCTTACATCCATCCATTTTCTTAGGTTGTCCAACTTAAGATTATTGAGGGGCTAGAGCTGTCATACGTGGGGTACACCCTGGACAGGCTGTCAGTCTATGGCAGCACTAACACAGAAAGACAGACAACCACTGACACTCACGTTCACACTTACAGCTAATTTTTAATCACCAGTTAACCTAAATAGCATGTCTTTAGACTGTAGAATGACGCTACCTGAGATAACCTGTGCAAACACAGGGAAAACACACAAACTCTACATAGAACAGCCCCAACTGGCTGGCGGATTTGAATCCAGGACCTTCTTGTTGTGAGGCGACAGTACAATCCATATTGTACATGATATAATTTATCTATGTCCAAATCCCAGGACACCAGCCCTAGAATAGGACATACACATTCAAACACGCCACCCAGATACATGCATACACAACACGACACAACCACCTCACCATATCAAGTCTTTGTTAGGGGTTGTTTTGTGTGTGTGTGTGTGTGTGTGTGTGTTTGTGTCACACAGACTTTACAATCTGACTGGCTCACCCTGTCCCCTCCCTTCCAAACTGTGTTGTTATAATAGTGCAGCCATGGGCAGAAATTGCACAGAGAGGGGGACAAAGAGGTCTTGACCTCCTTTTCTGAAAAACAGTGCATCATTGTAAACTACTTTCTGTCATGCTAATCATAGTTGCAAAATAATTAATTTTTTAAGTGTTTAAAGATAGATTGATTGTCATTGCCCATCATTCCCTAACCCAATTATTTTGCGATGGTGAATTTAAAAGAAAGGCTTTATGAGATTTGTTTTTCACGTCCACCACTGATTAGAGTAAAACTGTTGTAAACATATTGCACTATGTTAGCTCCATTACCTTGCAACTGAATCTTGTGTTTCAATGCCGCCCGCATAATTTTACAGGGCAGCAACATCTTCTAATGCTTATCTATAGGAGGCAGGAGGTCACCCTAAAATTAAAATAATTGCAACTCACTGACTTTTCAGCTAATTTTCAGGCAATTTGGTCTGGTATTTCTGAAGGAATTTTCTGATTGGATTCCCTGATTGGTTCTTGGTCCCAACTGTACCACCCCATTTAAACCATCCTTAAAATGCCAGAGGGTGGTGTAGAAGAATGCTTAGAGAATCATCAAACTCATTAGGATTCACTATCTGAACACCATATACAAATACACTGCCCGGCCAAAAAAAAAGTCACCACCAAAAAAAAAGGTCACACACTCTAATATTTCGTTGGACTGCCTTTAGCTTTGATTACGGCAGGCATTCGCTGTGGCATTGTTTCGATAAGCAATGTCACAAGATTTATTAATTTTTCACCAA
>VUQH01087524.1:0-11920 GCA_015106775.1 Etroplus canarensis
ACGGAAGGAGACCTGTCATGATGTATGGTTTGGAGACGGTGGCACTGACAAAAAGACAGGAAGCAGAGCTGGAGGTGGCAGAATAGAAGATGTTGAGATTTTCCCTGGGAGTGACCAGGATGGACAAGATTAGAAATTAATACAGAGGGACAGCTCAGGTCGAGAAGCTTGGAGACAAAGTCAGAGAGGCAAGGCTGAGATGGTTTGGACATGTTCAGAGAAGGAATAGTAAATCAACTTGACAAAGGATGCTGAAGATAGAGCTGCCAGGCAGGAGAAGAAGAGGAAGACCACAGGCAAGGTTCATGAATGTAGTGAAGGAGGACATGTAGAGGGTTGGTGTGAGGGAAGAGGATGCAAGGGATAGCGTGAGATGGAGGCAGATGATCTGCTGTGGCAACCCCTAACAGAAGCAGCCAAAAGAAGATTATTATTTAACAAGGAAGTGAACTCTTGAGATTAAGAATCTCTTTTGTGAGAGTGTCCTTCTTTTTCTAAAGCCCTGAAAATAGGGTGTAGCCACTCTGACTGACACATGCTGACATAGGCAGTCGTAGCTGATAAATGTCACCTCCATTAATTTTGTGCTGTCTGTGCCTTTTTGAGCATTTTAAAGCAATATTCTGACAAATGCTTGCTGTGTACTACAGTCCATCTAAGAAGTTTAGGGTTTATTTTTGGAATGAAGTTCTAGTATTCTGTTGGTTTGTGACTTCACACTAAGCAGATATCTGTGCCTGTATGTTGCATCTGTGCACCTGCTAAACAAGCTTGCTAGCATTAGCTCGTAACTTCACTTTCTCGTCAGTCACTTTTGATTTCAAAATTTAAAAAAAATAAATGACATCACAGCAGTGGCCCAAATCTTGTCATTTAGGCTTCAAAATGCTGACTTCACAAATTAATAGGTGATGTAAATGTGTCTATAATATATATGCAGTCTATTGTATGAATATGCCATTTGGATAAAAGTGATAACTTGCTTGGCGGGCTGTATAGGCTGGCGTCTTGATAGCATGTTAGCAGTTAGATCTACAGCTTTTCTACCTCCCAAGCTGTATTCTAATGGTTCAATGGAGGATAGGACCCAAATGCAGGATGCAAAGGGTATGAAAAAGTCAAAAATTAAAATATTTAATTTGCAGAGCTAAAGGCCAGTAACAGGTGATCAGAAGAGACAGTGATTAATTCTAGCAAATACATACAGTACAAGAAGAAAACTTCCAGAAATGGAGACATAACCAAAATCTAAAACATTACACCCAGAAGTAGTCACACATCACTCAGCTAGACTATTTCTTTCACTAATGGATTTTGTTCAACAATGTTCTAGCACTTGATCAAACGCACTCAAATGATCCATGCATGTAATGACCTTAATAGCGACAAAATGAGTTGGTTACATGAATCCAAATTTCTTTGGATCAGCCACAGTTCCTGTTACAGTTCAGTCAGTTCAGAAAAATCCTTTCAACCACCAGTGGAAATGTACGCTAAAACTTCAGATCAACTCCAAAATATTCAAGAACAAGACCTCAGCAGTAAAATATTTTACACACATAGTGAGATAATAAATGTCTTAGATTCACTACTAAACATGATTGCAAAAGGTGGGCAACCAAGTGGCGGTATCTAATGAAAAAGTAAAGGTGATTAGTGTCATTTAAAACTGTGCATTTCTGATCCATGTAGAAATCATTAAAATGTATTCTTAGAACAGTAAAGCAGTCAGCTTAGAACACTAAGACACCAAAGTGGCATTATGCACGTGCGGCTTCTCCCTTGTATTTTGTTCCTAAGTTTCCTAGAAGCAAATGAACACAGCATGTTAAATAAATAAATACAACATGTTCTCATCCCTGGGTTTCAAATTCCATCATTGTGACTGACGTCACAGAAACACACACAAAGTGTCCTGTATGTGTATTTTACAGAGGGGATACTTAGGATCATCATCCACATAAGAAGGTATTCTGGTTTTTCTCTGTGGTTTCCGAGCTTTTTAGCTTTATGCTCAGTTTATTGTATTCTCAGTTTGTGTTTGAGCTCCAGTTCTAGGCCCTGCTTTAGTGTGTTATTAGTTCCCCTGTGTCTTTTCAGTGTCATCCTGCTGTGTTCTTAGACTATGTTCACATTGCAGACAAAAGTGGCCCACTTTTTTGCCCATATGTGACCCATACCTGATTTTTTCATGACAGTCTGAACAGCACAAATCAGATTTTTTTCATATCGAATTCAGACCACGTTCATAAGTGCTCTTAATTCTCACCCCCTGGGGATTAATAAAGTATTTTGATTCTGACTCTGATTCTGAAATCAGATATGTATCAAATGTTTTTCAGAGTGACTTGAACGGTCATGTCGCATTTCATTTGACTTTTACATCATTGAAGTGAGACAGACGTCATAATTAGGTGCAGGAGGAGGCGAGAGATGGCAAGATCAAATATAAACAATGGATGAAGAGTGACAGGAGCTAGTGAGTGGAAAGAAAGTGAGGTTTTACTCACATGGTGACATCTGTAGCATCCATATTTACTTCCAGAAACACAGTGTGCTGAGTGTGTCATCATGTCTTCTTTTTCTGGGTATGCACGTCAATTCATGGCCTTAGACTGTTCACACTGGAGTCTGATGGGGGTCGCATTTGAACTAGAAATGTGAATGACTGCACAAAATAAGATAAGATAAGATAAGATAAGATAAGATATTACTTTATTGATCCCCAATGGGGAAATTCGGAATTGAGCATTAAGACGTGGAGTGTGAACGTAGTCCATGCTCCTAGTATGTTTCTTGCTTCCTGCCCTCCTGGCTGTCCCCTGTTGCCACTTTCCTCTTTTATCTGTGTCTAGTTGTACCCTGCCTCTCCTCAGTTCTGTCAAACTGTTAGTTCAATTAGATGTTGTCTCCTCCAGTCAGGGTGTGTTCCAGTTCCCTGTGTTCTCATGCCTGGTTTTGTACTTTATAGACTTTATTAATTCAAAGAACTTTTCAGCTATTAAAGCTCACTTTTTATTATACTCACCTTGCTTCCTGGAGTCCTGCATTTTGGGTCCTCACTCTTCACACACAGAGAACCGTGACATGTGGTTTGGGTTTACAATACACACATTCACAACATTTACCCTACATGTTGAAAAATAGTGTTTGTCGAGCATGTTTAAGTGTGACTGTGAAGCATCCTTTATAAGCATCCATAAATGAAGAGTTGGAAGTCAGACCTGTCTCACTGTAATGTCATGATTCAGTTATTCAGTTTTATCTGTGATGAGCTAGTGGCTTTGACAAAACAGCACTATTTGGTGCTCTGGGAATGAGAAAAGGCTAATACTATTAGGAGTCAGCCTGTTGATGTAGATTTAAAGCCAAGAGGGAAATAAGCAGACAAAACCAAGAAATAGCATTGCTGTTGAATCAAACAGGCAACATCTTTTGTTAAGTGAAAATGAGATTTTGCTGGTTTTCATCTGCTGTACTCTAGCACTAATCACAGAAGACATTTTGGCAAGTTGTCACAGAACAACCACAGGTGTAAGTAATACAATTAAAAATAACTGAGCTCTTTCTAGGACCAGGTGTGACTGATATTTGTTTCAGCTGCTCTTTTTCCTCCTGTGCATTTAAGCTAAAGCACAGCTGTAAAAAAAAGAAGATTCATAGCTCTAGTGAAACACGAGAGGTCTTGTACGGTACCAGCAGAGCAAGAGACTCCGTGAAAGAGGTTCAATCGATGTTGCTGCGGTTTCTGTTGGTCCCTGACAGAGTTCGATAGAGATTATGAATTATTCAGGCTGCTCTAAACTTTGCAGAAAGAACCAAAATGCCGTACAACTTTAAATACACCCAGACCTATATGATGTTTTCAATAAAAAACACAAGATGCACAGAGCAAATTAAGAGATTAAGAGATGTTCTTATTTTTAGCTCAACATACTGACTGGAGTGCAGATGGTAAAGCTAATTAATTGCTTTGGCAGACTCCAGTAGCTCTTTATCTTTTGGTTTCTTCCTCCGATTTTCTCCTACTTAATCTTTCCTTTGCTCTCCCTTCCTTTAAGCCCCCCTCCCCTCAATTTGGTTATCCCGCAATTTATAACAAGCGCATACAGAAAACAAAATGCTGAACATTTGGAGACAAATCATCCTGCAGGAGATGGTGTATTCATTCAAGGCCAGCTGCCTACACTGTAAACATTTTTACATTTGTACTGACAATGCCCACCATCCCACTTACTGTAGCTATGAAAACGTGTACTGTATGTTCACTCTATGGCTTTTTTAGCGATAACTACATGTTAAGGGAATTTAAAATGTTCTTGTAGTCATCAGAGGAAAGATTATGTCTGCTTTGTGCTTTGCCAACAATATGTTTTTTTCTATGTGTTTTAACGCAGTGAGCAGCACACATTGTTTTCAGTGCTTTGTGCATTGCTGTATTCACATGTTGGTGGCAGATTTTGACAGCAGACTTGCTAGTAAGCTGCTGCTGAATTCAAATGATCCATATTCTTCACCAGCTCTGATTTTCAAACAACACAGCTTAACAATCTCCTCTTACACTGTCATGCTACAGATGTCTTGGACTAATCCAGCGATAAAAGAAGTACACAGGGTCTACAAAGTAACAATGAAGTTGCTGAATGTCTGTTGGATGCATAAAAGGTCAGCATTGGCTAATGGGTTAACTGTAATGACTTTATCAGGTAATAATGACTGTGTCTCAAATTGTACACTGCCATGCTTATACTTGCTGCTTAATGTGCTAAATGAAGTGGATAGGAATATCCCACTGATGTGTGAAGTCATTTTGATTACACAGTAAAACAGTAGGGTAATTAAAAATTTTCCTTCATGAAATTCCATCCATCCATTTTCTTCCGCTTATCCATTTCAGGGTCGCGAAGGGTGCTAGTCCTTTCTTTTCAAAACTAAGTTTCTATAATAACCAACAGGAGACCAGTGGTGCATGAAATGATTTTGGTGACACTGTGCTGCCTAAATTGCTTGTTTTTGAAGCATCTCAATTTTTCCAGTCTTGCACTTGTAGACAGCCGCCCCCCCCTCCACACACATTATACAGCATGTCCTTCCAACTGCACTTAATCAATTACAACCATTTTCATCACGTTTAGGTCAGATTATTTTAATGAACATGGCTGCAACATCTATGGTGGGAAAGATGTGTCATTTTTGTTTTTAAAATTTTTCACATATGAGTAATATGATTTATCTTTTCCATGTACATCGAAGTCAAAAAACCCCCATAACACACACACAAAGAGTTGCACACATGGTTCAGCTCCCTGTTATTTAATATTGTGCGTTTTTAAAGCCTCACTCTTTGAACTATCTTCACAGTAAAACAGCTAATTCATTAATCTGCCAGCTCAGACATCAGCAGCCCATACCCTTTGAATCGGGCTGTGGGTTGGCAGGTTGCTCTGACAGATAGGTAGAAACTGTATTTTGTGAGAGGCCTTTATGGAAGAGTGGCAAGAGGAAAGCCACTGTGGAAAGAAAGCCATAAGAATCCTGTTTACAGTTTGCCACAAGCCATGTGGGGGACACAGAAAACATGTGGAAGAAGGTGCTCTGGTCAGATGAGAACAAAACTCAACTTTTAGGGCTAAATACAAAATGCTATGTATGGCAGGAAACTAACACTGCACATCACTCTGAACACACCATCCCCACCGTGAAACACAATAGTGGCAGCACCATGCTGTGGGGATACTTTTCTTCAGCAGGGATAGGAAAGCTGGTCAGAAGAGGTGAGAACATGGATGGAGCCAAATACAGGAAAATCTTGGAAGAAAACTTTTAGAATCTGTAGACGACTTAAGATTTTTTTAGATCAAAGCATATTCATGCAAATGGCCCAGTCAAAGGCCAGCCCTAAGTCCAGTTAAGACTCTGTGGCAAGAGTCAAACATTGCTGTCTATAGACACTCTTCATCCAATCTGACTGAGCTTGAGTTTTAGTCTCTAGTTTTGCAAAGCTGGTAGAGACATACTGCAAAAGTCTTGCAGCTGTTGTTGCAGTGAAAGGTAGTTCTAAAGTATTGATTCAGGGGGGCATAATGCATATGTGTGCCACATTTTTCAGATTTTTATTTGTAAAAAAATTGTTCCTGGTTAAGATGCAAGGAGTAGAGGTGGCAAAGGTGGATGAGTTTAAATATGTGGGATCAACCATCCCAGGCTCGATTTAGGACCACATATGGAAGAGGTCTGAATCTAATTTGAAAACTTCAGATCAGTGCTGTTCAGACTGTCATTAAAAATCAGATATGGATCACATTTATGCAGAAAAATCAGAATCAGGCCTGCAGTGTGAACGTAGTATTTTTCCAATCAGATTCAGCCCACTTCCACATGTGGTCCTAAATCTATATGTATCTGATGTTTTTCAAAGCGACCTCAGTCTGAACGGTCACGTCACATTTCATCTGACTTTTCCATCATTGAAGTGAGACAGACGTCATAAATCCGCACCGGAGGAGGCGAGACGCGGTGAGATCAAAAGTCAACAATGGACCAAACAAGCATTGGCAGAGAGCGTTGATGGAGCTAGTCTGTGGAAAAAAAGTGAAGTTTTACTCACACGCTGACATGTGTAGCGTTCATATTCTGTAAACACAGCGTGCTGCGTGTGATGTCACACCTCCTTCTTCAGGAGACTGTTCACCCTGGAGTCTGATGGTGTTGCATTTAAATTAGAATGTGAACGACCACACAAAAAAATCGAATCTCAGCAAAAAATTGGAATTGCCTGCAGTGAGAACGTAGCCTTAGTCCGTCCATGTGATGAGAAACTTTGGAGAGACAGCTCACACCTTCTCCATTATATATTGTCTGTTATACAGTTTAGCACGATTTATTCATGCATTGAAGTAAACATGGTTGCATCTACTTTTGCACACCCACACACCCTGCTGAAACTGCAGCTTTTGTTCATTTTTGAGGGTTTAGTTATGGGTGTGGGGGGTCAGATTCAGAGGATCCCTGGGGCATATTTTGCCATGTTCACGGAGTTCGTGGTTTACTCGATAACTGAGTGGTGCTCAGGTCCTGTGGCTGCAAAGCAATCCCAAATCATCAGCCCACAGTCAGTATGAGGTGTTTGTGCTGATATGCTGAGTTTGGTTTTTACCAAATGTGGTGCTGTGCATTATGACCAAACATCTCCACTTTGGTCTTGTCTTTTCAAAGCACACTGTTCCAGAAGTCTCTTGTTTTGTTCAGGTGCAAATTTGCATTGTTCTTTTTAGAGAGAAAAGGCATTCTTCTGGCAGTGCTTCCAAACAAGCCATCCTTGGTCAGTCTTTTTTAATTGTACTGTCATGAACTTTAACCCTAGTACTGCCAGCTAGACGACCAGCGGTGAATGAAAACACCGAAAGTGTTCAATATATAGATGACCGGCAATACACGAAACTTATCTGGGACATCAATATATTGAGGTCCGGCAGTGCTAGGGTTAACATGTGACATGCTAACTGAGGCCTGTTGAGTCTGACATGTAGCTCTTGGGCTTTTCTTTGGGCACTCCACATCTGATCCATAGTGCCCCATAGTCAGTGTCTCTCTCTGCTCTCCTTTCTCTCTTCTTTTTCCCCTCACCCCCAGCCGGTCAAGGCTGATGGCTGCCCCTTCCTGAGCCTGGTTCTGTTGGAGGTCTCTTCCTCTTAAAAGGGAGTTTTTCCTTCCCACAGTCGCCGAGTGCTGCTTATAGGAGATGGTGTGATTGTTGGGGTTTTCTCTCTAACGCTGTAGTATCTTTACCTTACAGTGTGAAGTGCCTTGAGGTGACTTTTGTTGTTGGTGCTGTGTAAATAAAAACGAATTAACATTGGGATTAATTTGCTGAGACATTCACTTGTGATTGTGGTGTTGTGTTATCACACACCTGAATCCTCCAGACCAGCAAGCCGCCAAAACTTCTGCCTTTACAGAGGTGCTCACACTGGCCGATGATCAGTTAATCCATTGTCTTTGATTAGCAGCTCCTGGCTGCTTCTTACCTTCTTAATTCCTATGGCAGCAGTGAGACTTTGTTTTTCACAGAGCTGCAGGATCCTGTGAAAACTCTGTTTTTCACGTAACTGTAAAGGTAAATGACTGTTTCTGTGCACAGTTTCCCAAAACATGTTCCCATCTATTTCAGATTACTTTCTTTACTGTAGAAATATTATATTTGTTTATGATTGTTGTAACTGGCACTGCTGCCTTTTATCTTAGCAATCCATTGCTGCTTTTGCCACTTTAAAAAAAAAAAGCCGTATTTTTGTTGCGTTTATGAAGGAAATGGAGCAATATGTGTCCAGAAAACAAATTAGATGCTGCCTGTTTAAAGTCTTTCAGTAAATTTATTACAAGCCTTGTGTTTCTTCTGACACAGTGTCATTTTTTTAATGATGTTCCGTGTTTGAATTTGATGCCTTTTTGGCTTCCGAGGTTTCTAAATAGTCAGAAATAAAGCTTAATGAAAGGAAAATAGTTTAACACATAATCTGTGGTACAGAGTTATTCTTTTTAGTTCATTTCAAAAATGTTGTTTTTAAATTCAGTCTCGTGTCCCTGTAGTGTAGTGGTTTACACCCTCCCCTTTAAAGCAGAACGTCCCTGGTTCGACTCCAGGTGGGGATACAAGCCCCTATTCACCATGGAGGGTTGTGTCAGGAAGGGCATCCGGCGTAAAACCTCTGCCAAATTACCACTGTGGATTAATCCGCTGTAGCGACCCCTTAGGGAGACTACAAGGGAGCAGCTGAAGGTGCATTTTGTTTTCAGTTTTTCTTGTGTGGGTGTTAGTTTGTTCTGGCACATGGTTGATGGTATTTGATAAGTAGTTATTTTAGCATAATTAAACTTCTGCACCGGTGTCTCCTGTTTTGACCAATTTAACCAAATTGGCAAAGAATAAAACTAAAAACGCTCCCTTTATATTTTTAGTTAAGTTTCTCAGTACACAGTATGGTTTCAGTTAGTTTTCATGTCACTCTTAAGTCTAGATTCTATTTTTAATTCAGTTTCTTAAATGCTTTAGTTTTAGTTAACTAAAATAACCTTGCTGTGGTAATGAAGGTCGTGGGACTTACTTCATGTTTCTGATTTTTATTTAAAATCAGTGCTTTTATTTTACCTTCACAGTCAGAGATCATTTACAGCGGTGAACGAGGTTAAAAGCTATTTTGGCAAACCGTAGCAAACGAAAAACAGATTATGTTAGTGAGCTATATGCAGAATATGGAGGTCGTGTTGCTAGATTGTTCTAGACTATAGACTATAAATACCAAAGCTTCTGCAAATAATCCCGTTTTTCTGTATTTTGTTGCAGTGCCGTGTCTGAAGATTGTGCTGAGCAAAGTCCTGGGGATCGGCATCATACTGGGCTCAGTGATGGGTAAAAGGCCTCATTTCCTCAACTACTCTTTATAACTGGCTATAAGTGGATGCCTGACATAGTGGAAAACATTCATTTGAATCAAAGCGTGGGCTTTGTTGATAAATGATAAATAGACTGGTACTTAAATAGCACTTTTCTACTGTAACTGAGCACTTAAAGGACTTTTTACTACAAGCCTCGGTCACACATTCCTACAGTGTTTTATTCTATCACACACATTCACACTCTGATGGATGCATCAGGACCGATCTGGGGTTCGGTGTCTTGCCCAAGGATTCTTCGGCATGTGGATTGGACAAGCCAGGACTCAAACCACTGACCATCCTGTTGGAAGACGACCCGCTCTAACTCCTCAGCCACAGCCGCCCCATACTCACTGTTAGTCGTGGTCAATCAAAACTAAAGTGTATGTGCTCAACCCATTTTTAATATACCAGTGTCAGAACGTGGTCCCATACATGTCACTGATAAATTACACTCAGTTACATCCACTAAAATGTAACATTATAGAAATGTATCTTTGTATTTTTAGTTACAGTGGCTTTCAGAAGTATTCAGTATTTTTTATTTTATGTATTGGAACTGCAAAAAATAGTACAAATTGGTGAAGTATGTACTCACGCACCAGCCCAGCAGAAAACTAGTAAAAATGTCAGGGGGTGTGTACCTTTATTCAGTGTGTTTGTTTTACAGTGTAGACTTTAAGATCATTTTATCTAAAAACAGATCAGAATCAGAATCCTTTCTTAATCCCAGACGTGGGAAATTGTTTATGCGTGAAAAGAAATGCTCACTTTTAAGCTTGCTGGGAGAAAAAGCACAAACATCCTTTATTAATCCACAGATATGGAAATTTCAAATCACTGTTAGTTGTTTCACACACTTTTACACGACGTGCAAGAGTGAGAAGTTAGTGAGTAAGGCTGCCCATTACAGGCGCCAGAGAGCAATGTACGGGGTTCGGTGCCTTGCTCAGGGGCACCTCAGCAATGCTCAGAGGGTGAGCTGACATCTCTCTGGCCTCTAGTCCACCTCCACATATGTGGGTCCAGGGTGAGGTCTTGAGTGGCCACCAGGTCCGGGTCCAGGCGGGTCTTGAACCGGTGGTCCTCAGCAACCCTCTGGTTCTTTCAACATTGATCTCGTATGTATGTAGCGTGGAAGGTTTTTGGATTCCTGCAGTCTTTACGTAGACTTTTGTCCCTCTTTGTTCACAGTGAAGCTTCCTCAGATCTTAAAACTTATTGGAGCCAAGAGCGCTGAGGGGCTGAGCTTCAACTCTGTAGTGCTGGAACTGTTAGCCATCACAGGAACAATGGCCTACAGTATTGCCAACAATTTCCCCTTCAGGTGGGGCCATATTTAAAGTCTGAATGTGTTTGTGTTTGACCTCTACAGTTCTGCTATTATGATAGTTCACGTTTGCTTTATGATTTTGAGTAACGTGAGCTGGATGTCACCTCAGTGCCTGGGGTGAGGCTCTGTTCCTCATGTTACAGACAGTCACCATCGGCTTCCTCATTCAGCACTATGGAAAAAGAACCAGTGGAGGTAAGACGGTATGCACACTGAACCGTTTATTGGTTTGGACCTTGTAGAATTTTGAGAAGATGGTGCAGCGGATGCACGCACACAGTTGGTAACTGAAAGTTTTTGATATTGATAAATTCCAAAATATACATAAGAAATGCTATTTTACAGTCAGTGTCTTTCCTAAACTGGTTTCAATCCATGCTAAGTGATGTTAATGTTAACGTATTGTGTAAAACTAGACTAAAAGACACATAAACTAGCAATTCAGTCTAAATGAAATCGGTACTTGGCTTTGCAGCACTCAGTGTGTGTTTCTCCCCTCAGGTCTCTTGTTCCTGGTTGTGTATTTTATCCTGCTGGCCCTCCTGCTGTCTCCGGTTACTCCCATGTCAGTGGTTACCTCCATGCAGGCCTTTAACATGCCAGCTATCATCATCGGGAGGGTAGGCAAACACAAGTCTCACACATTTTTCAAATCATGTGGAGCTTTGCATGTGTCTGAAAGATGCTTATAATGCAAGTGAAACAGGAAGTTGCTAAACCAGTTTTGTGCCAATTTGTCAATACAGTGTTGTTGTTACAGAGCCATAGTAGCTTAACAAGTAGGAACTGCTACGAAGTGTAATGTAGAAGTTGTGTAGCTTCAACTGCCAGAGCAGATTAAGCTGCATCATTGCACTGTGTCTTTGTGGATCTAGAGAAAGCATATGATAGGGTGCCAAGAGAGGAACTGTGGAATTGTATGAGGAAGTCAGGAGTGGCAGAGAAGTATGTCAAGGTGGTGCAGGACATGTATGAGGACAGTGAGACAGTGGTGAGGTGTGCAGTAGGAGTGACAGATGGGTTGAAGGTGGGGGTGGGATTACATCAGGGATCAGCTCTGAGCCCCTTCTTGTTTGCAATGGTGATGGACAGGTTGACAGATGAGGTCAGGCAGGAGTCTCCGTGGACTATGATGTTCGCAGATGACATTGT
>VUQH01087527.1:0-30397 GCA_015106775.1 Etroplus canarensis
TTCACCATCCAACCTGACAGAACTGGAGAGGATCTGCAAGGAAGAATGGCAGAGGATCCCCAAATCCAGGTGTGAAAAACTTGTTGCATCATTCCCAAGAAGACTCATGGCTGTACTGGCTCAAAAGGGTGCTTCTACTCAATACTGAGCGCAGGGTCTGAATACTTATGACCATGTGATATTTCAGTTTTTCTTTGTTAATAAATTTGCAAAAATTTCTACATTTCTGGGGGGTTTGTTCTGTCAAGATGGGGTGCTGAGTGTACATTAATGAGAAATAAAATGACCTTTTTTTGATTTTTGGCAAATGGCTGCAATGACACAAAGAGTGAAAAATTTAAAGGGGTCTGAATACTTTCCATACCCACTGTATCTATCTTTATAGTGCTTGGAAAATCAAAGCTTTGCTAAGGTAGCAAAAGGATTTAATTACAGTGAAATGTACCTTTCGGCTGCTCCCTTGTATTCTCCACCCAAGGGGTCGTCATGGCGGATTAATCCACATTGGATAATTTGGCAGAGGTTTAACGCCGGATGCCTTTCATGACGCAACCCACCATGGTGAGAGGGACTTGTGTCCCCATCTGGAATCGAACCAGGGACCTTCGCTTGTAAGGCAAATGTGTAAACCACTACACTATAGGGGACACTGCTTTAATTACAGTGAACTTTTTAAAAATTTATTTATTTGACCTTTAGTTAGACCATTTTACAAGAGTGTCCTGGCCATGACGGTAACATGCACACAATGTATATAAAATAAGTATACCAATGTACAAGAGAGTAAAATACAACAGAACCACCAAAATTGATGAATTTTTAGCACCAGTGAAACCTAAAACATAAGTGTACGTCATTGCCTTGGGCCAAAACAAGCTTATTAATACTTAGGCAAAACATTTGCAGCCTGGAGTAACTGCCTGCGAGCCATTTAAAATCCCCTTTATTCATTTAGTGAGACCAGCTCCTTAAGTCTTAGTTGATTTTGCAGCTGATTCCAGTAGGAATGAGCCTCAAATTTGAATAGTTTTTTTTTCCCAAATTCAGTGCAAACTTTCAGGACAGACAGAAGGAATAAGTCTTGGGACCAATGACAACAACTTCCCACACTTTTTGAAAAAATTTCAGTCAGTAAGCAAGATGGGAGCCGTCCTTTTACAGAGAACTGTGTAAAATGCACAATGACAACTGTAGAAAACCATGTTTCCAAGCTTCATGTGTGCTGTCCCTTCTAGTTACTGAGTCTTTTGCTCTTATTTTCCTTCCAGCCAGCATGGTCTCTCCTGATAAGGGCAGACGGACCACCCTAACCCCCACTGGCCCCTCCAGTGGCACAGCTTTGCTTGGTCCTAGCCTCCTGGACTGCAATTCCCATGATTCCTTTCAATCCCGTTGCCTTCCAGATGTAGGAGAAGTAAGTAAAATTCTTTTTTTTTTTTAAAGTAAGTGAAAGAAGAAGGCTTGTTATCATTTTTTATTCTATTATTTATTTACTGAGAATTTATTTACTTGGAGGGAGCAAGAGTTTCATTTTCTGCCAAGGCCAGACAACCCTCCTACTGGCACCTGAAGCTCAGTAATCAACATTTTATATAGTGTTTATTTAATCTCTATAAAAATTTAATGTAAAAATGTCAGTTCTCACTTGAAACAAACCCCAGGCTGCTATTTCCTCCTGTATTTACACAAACATAAATTACCTGGTTTTAGAGCAAATTTGATGGACAAATATGCAAGTGGTGCATCTTCTTTTCTCCCTGCTGACCTGAAACTGTTCCAGAGATCTCAGAGAAAATGTTTTGTCTTTTGCTTCATTTATGGCTGTTTCAAAATTAAAAGCTGTTTGGTTCTGCTTACAGATGGACTCTCAGCTTGCTTGTATGATGAGTGAGAGCAGCATAGACTACATTGCTCGCTTCAATGATCTGGCTCAGGAGCTCGCTGTGACCGAGCCCTCCATCCCACCTCCCTGAGGAAGACTGGCTCCACCGAGCCACAGCCATCTGTACCTCCAGTCTAGAACCAGTTCCACACATTTCCACGAGGGAAAAAAAAGACTTGTGCTGGCACTGCACCACAAAATTGCTGGGCCCACTGACATCAGTGGCTTCTGGAGTGGTTGCTGCTAGAAATTCACAGATTTGCAGCCAGCAGTTTGATTTGCTTTCCATGGAAATTACCCCAACTTTTACTACGTCTGGTTCTCAAACCGGTCGATCAGCGGGCTGGTTTTCAAAAGGCACCATGCAGAACTGGCTCACCACCAGCACTGCGTTGATGATGACAGGAGTTGCTGAGAGGTTTTGCCTTTTTTTTTTGTTTTTTTGTTTTTTTCTAGTGTGGAGGAAGATGACTGGGGAGAAACACCAACCCCTTAAAGCCATCCTTGCCCTGTGTGTAAAAGTGCAATAATACTGGTCAACCGTGACCATTGTTCAAATCGGGTTGCGGTGGTTTCACTGAACTGTTCTTTAAGGTAAAATTCCCTTTAAAAACAAACACTTTAGATAAACAAATGAGTTTACAAACTACAACCTCATGTACAGGAAAATACTATGCCATATCTGAACAAAATATCTTCAAGTGATCTGTTATGTCTCTTCCTGCTTTGCGTGTGAATGCATGAATGGGTGTGTGTTTGTTTTCTAGTCTCTAAAATGGACTCCTCAAGATGTGTAACTCTGACAAAATGTGCAGTTTAAATCACCACCTGGCGATAAATAGCCACTGGACGGTGATTTATTTTACGTTTTTTAAAATCTAATGGCAGTGAGACAGATAATTATCTTTCAGTTTCAGAAGTGGCACAAAAGACAGAGCAGCAGGTAGAAGTTCATTCTTTCCTGTTGGCATCCCTTTTGTTGTGCTCCTTGTCTTATCAGTTTAGGTTTTAATTGTTTTTCATTTCCCACACCTGTATGAAAATGGCAGCTTTTTGGGTCACTCCACTTGGTTGTAGCTCTACAGATGCTGAAATTGTGTTGGATTTTGTCCACTGTCAGTTGCTTTCAGTTTGCATTCATTTTATAGGCTGAGACGTGAAATTAAACTGCATTCACGTAGTTTTTTTTTTTGCTTTCAGAAAGTAAGAAAGAAATATGAATTTTTCTTCCACATTTATCTTTCAGTTGTTTAAGCCCTTTTCAGACACATGATGTCATACATGTTGATTTTATCGCACAGGAAGCGATTTGCTCTCCCTTTGCTTTGTAACTACTTACCACCCTGTCGCATCAATCAGCGGTATTATTTGCTCACATTGGTAGTTGCTTCATGTGCTCATCAGTGTTGAGAAAAGTTAAACTGGGGACCTGCCCACTTTCTATTGCATCACCGTTGACTATACAGTCTGTAGTCTCCTCATCACTGCGAATTGCCCCTTTTGTAATGAAAACGTTTAAAGGACCTGTGTGTGTGTGTGTGTGTGTGTGTGTGTGTGTGTGTGTGTGTGTGTGTGTGTGTGAGGTAACAATGTAGAATCCAACAATTAAATACCTGTCCTCACCCCCGTCCCTTTTGAAAATGTGTTGAACCTAAATTGTTTTTCACCACTGCATCCACAAGTATTTCCAGTCCAGAAGTTTATGTATGCAGATATGATCAGAAATTAGAATTACAATTGAATTGAATAAGATTTACGAATTAGAAGTTCAGTTTTTATACCACAAACGTGATAGATTACAGCTGACAAGTAATGATAACCGTTCTGCACCGTGATGACAGAAATGCACAAGCTTGTGTTCAAGTCTGTCCATTCTGAGCTACTGTAGAAACATAGCAGCGCGACAATAGTAACTCCTATGGAACGGGACCCACTAACATTGTATATATAAATATCTTTTGTTGTAAGTGAACAAAAACACAATGATTAATACTCTAGAGTGATTTTGCACTATAAAAGTATAAATATGTACGCTGTACTCAATTTCATATAAAGCACCGTAAATCTGGTACACTGGTCCTTTAAAAGTGTGGTTAAACTTCACACAAGGAGCATTCATGTAAAGGTGACCTGTGATTTAATGGCCCCTCACACACAAGCCCAAGAGGGTGATTTCCCTTCTTCTGGATTGATTTGTTATTGCAAATGAAGAGTTCAAGTCTTTGCGTGTTATGATGTTTTCTAATGAGCTGAGCATCTCACAAAGGTGCATGTAAGACATCTTAACTTGTGACTGTCCGGTAACATGATGGTATACATTCAGACTTGAACTGTTTTTGAAGGTGGCACATAAACATGATTAGAATCAACTTGATAAGATTGCCATTGCAGCTTTAACAGAAAAGTAACTGGAGTGTTCATAGAGACCTGAAGCTGCTAGGTCAATAGTGAGGACTAAAAAGGGTTCAGTTGTTCTTTCCTTTTTTTTAATCATATTGGGTTTACAATTAATCATTTCCACAATGTGCGATAGTTGCCCTACTCTTTCATTTATAAGGAAAAATAACAACAATGTGGCTCATTTCCCTCAGCTGTCTTGTTTTCTCGCAGTCCTAATTAGTTTAAACAAATGAGCCGTTTTCTGCCATGTATTTGTTTTCTTTGAGAGGCTAGAATTACAAATGTCTTGGGTACCCTTTAAAGTTCCCAGTAGAGATGCACTCCATAAGAACGAGCACTTAGAAGTATTTAATTTAATGAAACACTAAAGCCATAGATGACTCCACTTATTTTAATTCATCTTTTCTAAGTCTTGTAGTCATTCTTTAATAATATCCCCAAACATTAATTCTCCTTTGACTAGCACTGGATGCTAACAAAACACTATTCCTAATGTCAACATGATTGGCTCTTTTCAACAGACATAATTTCTCTTACTTTATCCATGCGGTGTAGTTGATAGATGAGAGACATGCTGTGTGAAGTCCAGACTCATTGCCTTCAGATTTAATTTGATTAACTAGCATTATCACTATGCAGTTGTTAATTTAATGGAATTGTTTGTAAACTGTAAGAGCTCTTGTCATTCCACACATGCGATTGTAAAATGTTTTCCTTCATGTACCTTCGGGGGGGAGGGTTTGACTTCACAATATAAAAGCCCTTGTGGTGTTAATTCATTTGTGAAAGATACTCTTAATAAGGAATAAACAGCAGGTTTTGTCTTTGATTTTTTTCCCCTCCCTGTTAAAGGATTTATTTGTACAAATGGAAATTCCAGTATTCACTGCGCTTTTGTAACATAATGTAAATTGATATTTGGACTATTTATTGTTAACATTTCTGAGGCAGTGTTTTCTGTTTAACTTAAGGTGACATCTAAGAAAGGAAAAACAGTTGTTTTCAGTTTGTAAAAGGTGTTTTATTCTGTGTATAAAGAGTTATAAAATCAGCTTGTTGTTTCTTATATTCACTGTATTCCTGTGGTAACACAAGTTCAAATCCAAACTTGCACAAGGTTAGTCTATGGCCTTAGGACTATTTGTGACAGTTTCAGGTTTGTTAGCTTTGCCAGAGATGGATGAGTGGTATATCGGACGACTACATGCTGAATCCCTGACTGTTAGCAGTAACAAAAAGTACATTAACACTCATTAAAGCGTCATCAGCATTGGAATAAAGTGTCAAACGCTATTAGTTGGAGACTGTGCCAAACAAAAACTTAACTGCCTGTATGTGTATTGAAATTACTCATTTTCAGTGATGTGCTCTGCACAGTGCATGGGGAAAAAAATGACCAAGAAACATGTCAGGTGCTGCACCCCATTTCTAAGAGAGATTGTTGACAAAGTTTGATTTGAAGGAGCCTAAGTGCAGCAGTTATAGGTAGACTGACATAGCAAACACGATCCCTTTATTAAATCTGACATTTTGGTTCATTCAGGTTGTTTCATTAGCATCAGAAACCTGCACTGCAAAGCAGGATTCAGGATTTCCATTATTATGAAGGTAGTTCACTTCTTACCACTGTATATTGACGTGGTAACTTGGGCTGCAGACCTAACCTGCTATAGAGCAAGTTACATTAGAGATCAACAGGTATGAATTTTGTGCCTATTGGGCAATCAGTTCTCCAGAGAAATAGCATTACCAATCCTGGAAAATCCCTTGGAAGCAACATTATTCCTTGACTTTCTCTGCTGACTGCAAGCAATTTTAAAGCAATTCTACTGTTTTATATGCCTCAATATAAAAAAAGCGAGACAAATACTTGTACTCGCAGACCTTAAATCAAATTTGCACTCAGATTAAGTCTGTGTTATGTTTTCTTTTTAATTTTTCACTTGCTCACAAACTGTTAAACAGCACCGGAGCTGCAGCTGAAAGGATAAAACTGTCTTACACACATCCAGACATTAATGGAATACACAATAGTAATCCATCAGATTCTCCTGCAGTTTACTGACAGAGCTGTGATGATGATAACTTAACTTACACAGTTGGCCTCTTTGCTTCAGCTATTCTAGACTTTAGAACTTAGAGCACACATGCATTCATACATCGCTTTTGATACTACACTACTGTAGAGCGCCTTTCTTCTCATGTACATTCAAACTGCTGCTTTGCCTGAAGCCACTGCGTGGCTTTCATCCTGTATTGTGTGTTTAATCATCATATTTTTCTGGCATTATAGTTTTATTTTCCTTTGTAAAAATCACTCTTCTACTCTCCATGTTTGTGATTGGTCAGATGCTTCCAACATCACGCCTTCGAGTTGTCACTTAGTGTGATCGCTTAGCCCAGTTGCCAATTTTAAGCTATGTGAAGCCAGATGAAGGATATCCCGGGTATGCTGAAGAAGCTTTGTAGTACAGGGCGCTGGAGTCCCTGAGTAAACTGTGATGTTTACAAATTAAATCCATTCTCCTATCAAGTTAGTAAAATGTGATACTGCAAGCTTTTAGCAATGACTTTTAAGAGTGGGACAGCTGGATATTTTTCTTTCAGACCTAACAGACAATATTAAAATGTAATTTAACAATTAAGCACAAATTCTGCTTTTAATTTTTTTTAACTATCCAAACGTCACAGCCTTGATCTGACACAGGTGTTACAAAACAGTAAAAAGAAACACTAAACACATGTCCTGTACATCATGCAGCTCTCTGGCTTATTTCAGAGGCTAGAATTTGAAGAGCTCCAACAGTTCACATCTCCCGTCCATTTGACCTCAGTTCTGTTTTGGTCTGTGCTTCAAGCTGCAGCTTCTCAACTCCTGCCGCGTCACTCATCTTTAGTCTTCTGTTCCTTGCGAGCACGTGAGGACATGAGCTTGAAGAACAGCGCAGGCCACAGTGTGCGGAGGTAGATGGCCACAGTGGGCAGAGGGCCGGCCAAAACCACATCTTTGCTTTGCTGGCAAACTGCCTTTAGGACTGCCTGTGCCACGTACCTGGGGTCCCAACCTGTAGCTGTTGTTTTATCCAATACTAAGTTGTGTTGCAAAAACAAGAGAAATGTTAGATCAATAACATAAGGGAGATGGGATAACTTCAATTATTGGGGTTAGTTGCTTCTTAGAGTTTTAACGTTCAGCTATAAACTTTTAAATATGACCTTTTGTTTCTTTTATATCACCCTTGACTCATTTTTATGTCCCATAAAAACATCTTTAATTGCACTGCACTCAAAGGTACTATTCAAAAAAATTCCACTATACTACCATAAGTGACAGTGAGGTGCTAAACTAAGACAAGCACTTACACCAGTTTTGTTCAAGTAGTTTTTTTTGGAAAGTTTGTATCTCTCCCTCTCTCTGACACAGACACCAACATTTATACACAGTATATGAACAAAAGTATTGGGCCACACCTCTTAATCATTGAATTCAGGTGTATAAAATCAAGCACCTAGCCATGGAGTGGGGTTTCTGGGGTTGGCCTGGGCCCCTTTGTTCAGTGAAGGGAAAACTTAATGCTTCAGCTTACAAAGACCTATTGGATAATTCCATGCTTCCAAATTTGTGGGAATAGTGTGGTGAAGGCCCTTTTCTGTTCGAACATGACTGCACCCCAGTGCACAGAAACACCTGTGCTTTCTACAGACATTAAAGAAAGCTCAGCTTTCCCCTAGAACTCTTACAAACTTCCACTGCTGGATCATCGAGAGCATTCTGACCAGGTGCATCACAGTGTGGAAGCTGTTATAGCTGCAAAGTGGGACATCCATATTAATGTCTATGGATTTAGAATGGGATTTCATAAGAGCTCCGGGAGCTGTAATAGTGACCCAGTACTTTTGTTCCTTATAGTTTATATACTCTTACAATGTTGAAAGCTCATATTAAACATGTCTGAAATTTCAAATATCAGCATATGTAAAACTAATCCTCATGAACCAAAAGCTCAGACTGCTCTAAATGCTTGGGCATCAATTTGTTCCTTATTTGGTCAAAACATTCAAAAGGAAACCCCAGTAAAAGCTTTACTAGCATTACAGATCCAAACGCACTCTGAAACCACCTTAACAAGTCTTAAATTGATCAACTTACAGTATATCAACTGATCCTTAAACTCTACTATTTTTGTTGCTGAACATTGATTTTATTACATCATTTATCCCCTTCCCATCTCCTTCTACTATTACACTGAATCCAGCTCTCTCATTGTTAGTTGAAACACAACCCCAGGCTTCTTTTTACTTCCTCACCTCCATACTTGGAGCCATCCCCTGTGACAGCATTGACAGACAAGTTGGTTCGTATGTACCCAGGACTGATCACTGTCACTGGAATCCCATAGCGCTCAATCTCTGCCCGTAAGCAGTCAAAGTAGGCCTGGGTGGCATGCTTGGAGGCAGCATCTGATCACAGTGTGGACAAACCAGAGTCTTGCTTTATTTACCATCACCCTGGCAAAACGATCTTGTGTTTGTTAGTTTTAATGAAAGACAACTTACAAGCTGATCTGTAAGGAATGGCTATCTTGCCCTGGACGCTGCTTATGACTACGACATGGCCACTGCGCCGGCCAATCATCGAGGGTAGGAGAGCTGTGAAGAGAGGACAGAAAGAGAACAAGCTAATTCCCATTCATGAAAAAAATGCCTACGAAAATAACTGGTTTAGTTACCAGATATATTACTGACTTTTGTATGAATAAATGAGCATGACCCAGGCTATGCTGATCGCAAACCTTGTGTAAGAGCAATGGGCCCAAAGTAATTTGTCTCCATAACATCCCGCTGAACTGAAACGTGAGTCTCCAGTATATTGCCTCGGTAACTGATTCCAGCATTATTAATGAGGACGTCCACCTGTCCGTAACATTTCAGGATCTCTTCTACAGCTCGTTCCACTGTGTCTGTCTTAGCCAGGTCGAAGGTAACAGTACAAGGAACCCAAGTCTGGATAAACAAAACACAACAGTTACCCAAGCATTATGTTTCTAGAGAGGAAAACCAGGGTATAAACTTAAAAAGTAAAATTAGAAAAACAGAGAAAGGAGCTGTGGTGATGGGTGGCTGTGTGTACGTACCTGTTTCTGTGTGTTCACTGAACGCGCTGTTAGCTCCTGGACCACCTGCTGCAGGCGGGCTGCATCACGTCCACACAGCACAAGCCGTGCACCTGCAGCGTGGAAGACCCGTGCACACTCTACAACATGAAACACTTGTTATTGATGAATGCCTATAAAAGAATTGCCTGTTGGGATGTGGACTGTAACAGTAAAGCACAAGATTGTACATTAGCTTAATAAAACTCCACTGAAATGCAGTGTGAGCTGTAGGGCTCAGCCATGTTTAAGCTAAAATGAGAAAGAAGTGAGTGGGAGGCTGACCTTTCCCCAGTCCAGAGCTGGCCCCTGTGATGACCACTACAGCACCTTGCACAGAAGCTCCTCTTCTGAGGTGGACAAGTATCCGGTACAGCAGCATGAACCCCACACTTGTTAAAACAAGTGGCAGCATTCCTCCTCCGATCACACGCTCCATTGCCTGGCAATCAGCAGCTATCTGCAGCCAAAAGTGTAAAAACAATATATCAAATCAATTGTTCTTGTAAAGAAAATTTACTGAACATGCAAAATACTTTATTTCCAGCACCAAGCTACAAGTAACTTAGTGGATTTGCCTTGTTTCATCAGGTTTGCATCATCCTTCGGACTGACACTGAGGATTATTATTAATTAAGCTACCTTAAAGCTACCTGATTTGCTCTGACCGGCCAATTCAATAGATACATCTTGCTAGCATCAGGTTAGACCCCCTTTTGCCTTCATAACTGCCTTAATTTTTTTATAGCATAGAGTCAAAAGTGCTGGTAACATTGCTCAGAGATTTTGGTCCATACTGACATAATCCCACGGGTGCTGCAGATTTGTCAGCTGCACATCCATGATGAATCTCCCATTCCATCACATCCCAGAGGTGCTCAATTTGATTGAGATCTGGTGACTGTGGAGACCATTTGAGTACAGGGAACTCACTGTCATTTTTAAGAAACAAGGTTGAGATGATTTAAGCTTAGTGACATGGTGCTATATCCTGCCAGAAGGAGCCATTAGAAGATGGGTACACTGTAGTCATAAGGGGATGGGCATGGTCAGGAACAATACTTACACAGACTGGGCATTTAAATGATGCTCAGTTGGTACTAAGCCTGGTGCCCAAAGTGTGACAAGGAAATATCCCTCACACCATTACACCACCACCGGCAGCATGAACCATTGATATAAGGCAGGATGGATCCATGCTTTCACACTGCTTATGCCAAATTTGGACCCTGTCGTTTGAATGTCGTAGCAGAAATCGAGAAACCTTCTATTGTCCAATTTTGGTGAGCCTGTGCAAACTGTCTTCAGTTTCCAGCTATTAGCTGACAGGAGTGCCAGCCAGTGTGGTCTTCTACTGAGGCAGCCCATCTGCTTCAACTGTTGTGTATTCACAGATGCTCTTCTGCATACCTCAGTCATAACAAGTGGTTATTTGAGTTACTGTTGATTTCCTTCTCCTCTGACCTCTGGCATATGGCCTCAACAAGGCATTTTTGCCTGGACAGCTGCCACTCACTGGACATTTTCTCCTCCAGACCATTCTCTGTAAACTCTAGACATGGTTGAGACTTAAAATCTCAGAAGATCAGCAGTTTCTGAAATACTCAGAGCAGCCCATCTGGCACCAACAACCAGTTAAATCACCTTTCTTCCCCATTGTGAATCTCAGACTGAACTTCAGCAGGTGTTTCTTGAGCATGTCTACATGCCTAAATGAGCGGCTGCCATGTGATTGGCTGATTAGAGATTTGCTTTAACAAGTTGTCATACAAGTGTACCTAATGAAGTGGCAAGTGTATTTATATATCAAGCAAGTAACTGCTCTTTACAGGGCTGTTGTTTGTCATGATCTGGTTGTGTGAATGCAAAAAGGTGCTTTCAGCAGTCTATAATGTGACCTTCACTGTTCAGTTCCCCTTCAGTTTGTCCTGCTTCTACAGTGCAGAGCATGGCAGCAGTACAGACACTCAGACAAGGAGACAACATTTAAACTTCTCTTTTGGAGTGAACTCACTGTTCAACATTAAATCATAGGAAATAATATATGATTTGATAAATGCTTTGACTGTTTTTACTGCCAGCACGTCTGTGCCGAAAGCACGTTAATGAAATTAATAATAGCAGGTGTATCAGGCACCTTAGAGCTGGTGGTACATTACACAATATCAGGCAGTGGGCAATCCTATGCAAGTGAACGCATTAATTAGCACATTCATGGAGAAAACAGGCAGTTACTTTATACAGCATGTTACCTTAAACCCTTGCAAAACAACACACTGCGTTTAGCGCAGGTTTGCTTTGCACAGAGAGGCTGCTAGACAAGTACCGGCTAATTATGATACAGATAATACCAACTAGTATCAAAGTGTTGATTTGTAGTTCACGTACAGATCTCACCTGAGCTATCCTACAGTAAAATAGCACTGCTGTGAGCAATAGCTCCTCCACTTCTTCTTTCAGCTCTTCTTCCTTCTATTTTGAATTCATTGGCGTTTAGGAAACTGCTTGTGGTCTCATTACTGCCCCCATTTGCCTTGGAGTGTGAACTAAAAGCTATGCTCTCTTCCGTTCTATTTTCCCCAATGGATCGCCAGTGTAATAACCCACTACACTACAGGGGACTCTAATTCAGAAAAAAAAATTAAGAAACTAATACAAATGTTTTTGGGTTTTTTTTAGTAAAACTTTTAATTTCTTTTATCAATTTTTACATTCATGTAGGGAGAACTGTCTCAGCCAGTGTGACTTTACTGTTGTAACCTTTTACTTCTTTCCTGTTTCACCCTCAATACCATGAACTCCCAGCTAATATTCTAATGGTCTAATTACCTCTGTCTATTGTAAGACAATGACTATGGCCATCATCTCACATCCATAGACTGGTATAAAGGATATGGATAAAAGTATTGGACCACATCTCTTAATCATTGAATTCAGGTGCTTTATTCAGTCCCGTCACCACAGGTGTATAAAATCAAGCACCTAACTATGCAGTCTTCCTTTACACACATTTGTGAAAGAGTGTATCATTCTAAAGAGCTCACTAAATTTGAGCATGGTACTGTAATAGGACTGTCAAAAAGATGTAGGGGTATTAATGCAAAGTGGAAAAATTTAAGAACCACAGCAACTCTGCCACAAAGTGGGAGACCGCATAAAAATACAGAGCGAGGTCACTGAATTCTGAGGCATGATTTACTATAAGTTGCCAACACCCTGCTGACTCAATAACCACTGTGTGCCAGGAGCTTCATGGCATGAATTTCCATGGCTGAGCAGCTGCATGGAAGCCTTATATAACCAAGCAGAGTGCCAAGCATCAAATGGATATTAATGCCTATGGTTTCAGAACAGGGCTTCTGTAGGTGTAATGTGTAGGTGGTAATTTTTTACAGCTTATAGTTCATGAAAATCAGAAATCCAGTGTCTCAAATGTTTAGAATAGTTTATTTTTAAATTACAGCTCAAACAGTATAAATACAGTATATCTCTCAGTCTATTTCAGTACACACAACCACAATCATTGGGAGGACTGCTAATTTGACAGTTGTCCAGGTGATGCTCATCGTCACCCTCCACAAAAGAAATAAATAAGCCACAGAAGGTCACTGCTGAAAAGGCTGGCTGTTCACAGAGTTTTGTTTCAAAGCATATTCATGGAAAGTTGACTTTAAGGGAAAAGTGTGGTAGGAAAATAGTTCCACAAGCAACAAGGATGATTGCAGCCTTGAGAGGATTTTCAAGAAATGTCACTTCAAGAGCCCAGTGGCCCCAAAGTCCTCTTCTCAGATGAAAGTAAATGTTGCATTTCATTTTCAAGAGGCACAGAATCCAAGGTATTGGAAGTCCAGTGTGAAGCTTCTGGAGCCTGTGGTGATTTGGGGTGCCATGTCAACTGCTGGTGTTGGTGGCAGTTGGTCCACTATGTTTTATTAACGCCAAAGTCAATGCAGCGGTCTACAAGAACATTTTAAAGCCCTTCATTCTTCCATCTGCTGACAAGCTTTATGGAGAAGCTGTCCTTTTCCGACAAGACATAGCGCCAAAACTACTACAAAATGGTTTGCTGATCATGTTATTAATGTTACTACATTACTATTATTAATACTATTACTAATACCTTACCTGAACCACACAGATAATCTATGGAGTTGTCAAGAGGAAGATGAGAAACCCAAAAATACAGATGCGCTGAAGACTGCTAACAAAGCAACCTGAACTTCAGTAATGCCTCAACAGGGCCTGAAGCAGATCACCTTCATGCCAAGCCAAACTGATGTAGTAATTTGAGGTAATGGAGCCCCAACCAAGTAGTGCGTGTATAACTTTTAAGAAGTTTGATATTTCTGTACTGTAAGTCTATTTTTGATTGCTTTAAGGAAATATTCTAATAATCTCATATACTGGATCGCTGATTTTAAAGAGCTATAAACCATTACCAAAATTAAAGAAAAAAAAAGGCTTGGAATATATAACTTTACTTGTCACAAATTTTTCTCAAGTCCCCTCCCTAGTCTGACCAGTGATGACATGTTTATCTGCATGTCATCCTTAAACTGCTGGCTGTCTAGATGGGGGTTTCATAGATAATTGGCAAACTTTTTGGGAAAAGCCTGGTCTTATTAGGAGAGACGGCATCCATCCCACTTTAGATGGAGCAGCTCTTATTTCTAGAAATCTGGCCTATTTTATTAAACTCCCCAAAAGATGGCTGTCCAGAGTTGGGACCAGAAAGCAGAATTGCTTCTCTGCAGTTTCTCTCCTTCTGTCAACTTCCAAAATGTCATGCTCATAGAGGCTGTGTCTGTTCCCAGACAACCAAAAATTTGTAAAAAACAAGTTAACCTTAAAAATTCACAAAGAATAAATAATATAACTACAGTATTCCAACAGTACCAAAGAGCAAAACAGTTAAATGTGGACTTCTAAGTCCCTGGTAATAATTAATCAACATATTGATTTGATTTGTCTCACAGAAACTTGGGTGCAGCACGAAGAATATGTCAGCACAGGCAGAGGAGGAATGGCAGCAACCTTTAACTCTAGCGTACTGAGCAAACAAATACCTAAACAGAGTTGCAATTCATTTGAAAACCTCATCTTGACTGGAAAACTCAAAAAACAAGTTTTGTTTGTTGTTGTCTATCATCTGCCTGTCCCTTATTCTTGGACTTTTTTAAAATCTAAATTAGTGCTCAGTTCAGATGAAAATAATTATAGTAGGTGATTTAACGTTCCTGTAGATATTGAAAATGACATTCTCAATACTGCATTTCATTCATTATTAGACTCAACTGACTTTTCACAAAATGTAAATGAATAACATTCTCGATCTTGTCCTGACATATGGCATAGAAACTGAACATTCAGTAATATTTCCTGAAAATCCCCTTCTGTCTGACCATTTCTTAGCAACATTTGTCTTTACAATAACGGACTATAAAGCACTGGGGGGAAAATTTCACTACAGCTGATGTTTATCGGAAAGTGTTGAGACTAAATTTAAGGAAATGATTGATCCATCATTATTATTTCCTTCAGTGCCATGTGCCAACACAATGCAGGGCAGCTACCTAACCTTTACTCCCACAGAGGTCAATTGTCTTGTTATTTGTGTTGCAACCTCATTACGTACAACCCTGGATACTATGGCTACTCTGAGAAAAAAAGCAACAAATCAGAGAGGTTTGACTCCCTGGATTTGATTCACAAATGCATGTCTTAAAGTGAGTAACACATAAACTAGAGAGGAAATAGAGTTCCACTAATTTAGAACACCTTCATCTGGCCTGGAGAAATAGTCCGTTAATCTGTATTTTAAAAAGCCATTCGTAAAGCTTGGACGTCTTACTATTTGTCACTGACAAGAGAATAGGAACAACCCCAGGTTTCTTTTCATTACTTTAGCCAGGCTGACAAATAGTCAGAACTCTGTTGAGCCATGTATTCCTTTAGCTCTCAGGAGTGATGACTGACTGATTTTTTTTTTACAAATTAAATTTTATCCATTAGAGAAAAAAGTATTCATACTTTACCCACATACAGTTGAAACCAGAAGTTTACATACACTGTGTAAAAAGACACATTTTTTTTCACTGTCTGTAATTAAAGCAGACTAAACTTCTTTTTTAAGTCAGTTAGGATTGCCAGAATTATTTCTATTTGCTAAATGCTGCAATAATGAGAGAAAAAATATTTGAAAAATATTTGTATTAATTTCTTCGAAGTCAGAAGTTTACATACACAAAGATTACTATGCCTTGAAACAATGTAGGAAAGCCCAGATGATGATGACATGGCTTTGGAAGCTTCTGATAGGTTAACGGACAACATCTGAGTTCATTTGAGGCACACCTGTGCCTGTATTTTAAGGCCACACTCAAACACATTACTTCCTTGTTTGCCATTATGGAAAAATCAAAAGAAATCAGCCAAGATATCAAGAAGAGAACTGTGGAGCTCCACAAATCTGGTTCATCCTTGGGTGCAATTTCCAGATGCTTAAAGGTGCCACGCTCATCTGTTCAAACTATTATCTGCAAGTATAAATAATATGGGAGTGTCTAGCCATCATAGCACTCAGGAAGGAGATGGGTTCTGTGTCCCAGAGATGAACGTATTTTGATCCGAAACGTGCGAATCAACCCCAGAACCAAAGCTAAAGACCTTATGAAGATGATGGCTGAAGCTGGTAAGAGTGTGTCATTATCCACAGTCAATCGAGTCCTGTACCAACATGTGCTGAAAGGCCACTCAGCCAGGATGAAGCCATTACTCCAAAAGCAACATAAAAAAGCCAGATTACAGTTTGCAAACACACACAGGGTCAAAGACCCTAATTTTTGGAGACATGTCCTATGGTCTGATGAAACTAAAGTGGAACTGTTCGTAAACCTGAGAACACCATCCCAGCTGTGAAGTATGGGGGTGGCAGCATCATGTTGTGCGGCTGTTTTGCTGCTGCTTTGCTGTTTTGTGGTGTACTTCATAAAATAGATGGCATCATGAAGAAAGAACATTATGTGGCAATATTGCAGCAACATCTCAAGCCATCAGCCAGGAAGCTGAAGCTTGAGCACAAATGGGTCTTCCAAATGGACAATGACCTTAAGCAAATAGTCACAAAGTGGCTTAAGGACAACAAAGTCAGTGTTTTGGAGTTGCCATCACAAATCCCTGATCTCAATCCCAGAGAAAATTTGTGGGCAGAATTGGAAAGACGTGTGCAAGCAAGGCAGCCTACAAATCTGACTCAGCTACACCAGTTTTGTCAGGAGGAATAGGCCAGAATTCCAGCAAACTATTGTGAGAAGCTTGTGGAAGGATACCCAAAATGCCTGACCCAAGTCATACAGTTTAAAGGGCAAGGCTACCAAATATTAAGGAACTGTATGTAAACTTCTCTCATTATTGCAGCATTTAGCAAATAGAAATAATTTTGACAATCCTAACTGACCTAAAACACGGGAAGTTTAGTCTGATTTAATTTCAGACAGTGAGAAAAAAATGTTTGTCTTTTTACAGTGTATGTAAACTTCTGGTTTCAACTGTATGTACCATTAAGTATGGCAACTTAAACTGCTATTTGTTTGGACTGCTTCTCCCCTGTTGACCTCTCTGAATTAACCTCAGTAACTACCTCCAAACCATCAGCTTGCCTGTCAAACCCCATCTCTATTGATTAATGCTTCAGTTTTGAATATCATCAATTTATCCTTAACGAACTTCGTGCCGCAGGCCTTTAGAAGTGGCTGTAATTAAACCACTACTTAAAAAGCCTTTGTTTGACTCAGCTTTCTTAACTTATTACAGACCAATTTCCAACTTTCCTTTAATTTCAAAAATTCTTAAAAGAGTTGTTGCAGAACAGCTGTGTGATTGCTTGCAAAGGAATGGTTGTTTGTAAAAGTTCCAGTCAGGATTCAGAGTTGGCTCTGGGTTAAATCCAGAATTGAATTTAAAACGCTTCTACTCACAAAGTCTTGAACAATCAGGCCAAATGCTATCTTAAAGATATCATTGTACCATATTTTACCAATAGAGCACTTCGCTCTCAGAGTGCAGGCCTATTTCTGGTTCCTAAAGTTTTTTAAAAGTAGAATAGGAAGCAGAGCCTTCAGCTATCAGGCCCCTCTCCTGTGGAACCAGCTCCCAGTTTGTATTCGGAAGACGGACACCCTCTCTACATTAAGATTAGACTTAAAACTTTCCTTTTTGATAAAGCTTTTAGTTAGGGCTTAGTTATGCTGCAATAGGTTTGGGCTGCTGGGGGGCTTCTTATGATCTGCTGGGCGTTTTTTCTCCACCCTCCTCTTTTCACTCCCCACGTATTTATTTGCTACTGCTGCATGTTGTTAAATGTTGTGTTCTCTCTCCCATAGTCTGAGTGTCTTTGCTCTCCTTTCTTTCTTCTCTTTCCTCTCACCCCCAACTGGTCAAGCAGTTGGCTGCCCCTCCCTGAGCCTGGTTCTGCTGGAGTTCTCTTCCTGTTAAAAGGGGGTTCTTCCTTCCCACAGTTACCAAGTGCTTGCTCATAGGAGATCATCTGATTGTTGGGGTTTTCTCTGTAACACTGCAGGGTCTTTACCTTACAACAAAAAGCTTCTCAAGGCAACTTTTGTTGTAAATTGCTGCTATATAAATAAATCTGAACTGAATACGGAATATCTGAAAGTTTACCTGTTTGATTCAAATTAGGAAAAAACACTTTTTATGACACTTTACTAGTGTATCTCAAAAATTAGTTTCTCTAGCTTACCTAGTAGCTGAGCAACCAGATGCAGCAGTGCCTCCTGAAATTTATAAGATGAACAGTGATTGCATCAAACATGCAAACTCCTGTCGGACACCACTGGTGTCAGCAGCAGGTCAGCTGAAAAATAATAAGCCCACTCTGCTCAAATCTCAGCAAAGTAATGATGCTGTCCATCCCTCACAGAAATCTGCCGTCTTCTCAATTTACTTAGTCCTTTCAAGAACTATCAGAAATAAATTTCAATATGGTTAAGCAGGTTGAGGGTCAAATCTCTACACGGCTTTGGTTTTTCACATCCAGGAGACAATGCACACCAAGTCTGAGCTTGCACAGCCAATGTCAGTGTGAATAAAAGGCTTGCAAACTGGGTCTTTTTGACCTTCAAGTCATGAGTCTGGGTCGCAGTTATCTGACACACTTTCAGGCACTGTGTGAACTATGCTTAAGAAACTCAGCATTTTAGACATGAAAGCCCCACTGATAATCAAAGGAAAGTGGTTTTAAATTATAATTATCAACAACTGAACATTGTGATGAACAACCAAACTGCAACTGTACTGTTATCCCTGTAAGTCAGTGAAAAACATGTTACAGATTTTCTGCTTATATCATAAACTCTATATAAAGATTTCATAATGATTACTAAATATAAAACTGGTTTTCCACCTTTTTCAAACAAACCAAAGCAATTTATTTATGATACTGTTTGACAAACTTTCAAATAGATTTAATATAGTGTCCTCTATAGTTTACACATTGGTCTCACATGGGAAAGATCTCCAGGTTACGTGTTGCCAGAACAGCCACAATACATACCTTGTCAAAACCTCTGAAATTTTAGATCATGGATTGGCAACGTTTGTTATAAAAAAATAGCTATTTTTACCTTAAAAAATCAGCATGGAGCCACACAACATATTTGGACCTCATAATGAAGCTGACACAGCCTGTTAAGTATAGGTTAGTAAATTAAAATCTTTAACCACATTTGACCACTCTGCAGTGGGATTTATATCATTTGGTACTTTGCATTTTCATTACATTAATACCATGTTTTGTTGCATTTCACATGTTATAGAAATAAAATAATAAAAATTCCATTCATCCTTCCTTCCTCTGCTGCTCATCTGGGTACGGGCTGTGGGGGTTCATGCTTAAGCAGAGGCGCAAAGACCTTTCTCTTCCTGGCTACCTCCTCCATTTCTTCTGGATGGACGTTCCCAAGCCAGCCAACTGACATGATCTCTCCAGCCTGTCCTGGGCCTGCACTGGGGCTTCCTCCCAGTAGGACATGCCCGAAACAGGTGTCCAAGAGCCTCTTTTTTAGATGCCCAAACCAATTCAACTGGTTCTTTTAGATGTGGTATAAACAAAAAAAGATCGGCTAGCATGTATAGGCGCTTACGGCCATACCACCCTGAACACGCCCGATCTCGTCCGATCTTGGAAGCTAAGCAGGGTCGGGCCTGGTCAGTATAGGCCTACTTTTTAAAACATTTACTCACTCTTCTATTTTGTGGTCAAAATCATAGGGAGAAGATGAGCAAAAGAGGTTTGAGACCCCTGCTCTAAATGAAACAAGTTGTTCCCTTATTTGGTGTCTTGATGGTGGTAGAGGGCACTATCTAATATGTCAATCGAGTACATGTAAGCAGTGTCACCCTGGAGGAGTTCACTCCCATCAGAATGGAAAGCTTTCATCACAAGATGAAGGTAATCACTCACTTTGTATTGAGGGGACCCAAACCATGACAGCAAAAAGCCCCCAAAGCATAAAAGAGCCACCAAACCCCTTTGAGTATAGTGATCAAAGCAGTCTCTATGTGTTTGACTTCAGTTTATTACAGGCTATTATTTATTATTACAGGCAGCCTTGGCTGATGACGCCAGGGTCGTGGGCCCTGCGCAGGGATGACGCAGGTGGACAGGATTGCTGGTGGGTGGCGGTGATGCACTATTTTGCCATTTGCCAGCCGCCAATGAAGTTTACAAGAAGAAGATAATGTTAAGTTGGTGGTGCTAATGCGCTATTTTGTTGTTTGTCAACCGCCAATAAAATTTATAAGAAGAAGAAGAATTATATTCTGTCCCCAGTAGTGTAGTGGTTTGTGCATTTGCCTTACAAGTGTAAGGTCCCTGGTTTGATCCTAGGTGGGGACACAAGACCCTCTCACCATGGAGGGTTGTGTCAGGAAGGGCATCCGGCGTAAAACCTCTGCCAAATTACCAAGGCGGATTAATCCGCTGTGAAGAATACAAGGGAGCAGCTGAAAGGTACATTATATGTAATTATATTGCCCGCAAATATGTTTTAGAGAGGATACTGAGACACATCTTTGAGCTGATAAGATCTTACTTGCACTCGTTCAAACCAGAGATGAACAAGGCACAATTTCAAATAAGCTGGAGCTATATGCGCTTTTCCAGACATCATGTTGAATCCATTTAATGTAAAAAGTAAAATAAAATACAGAAAAGTGAGTTTGAAATATCCTAATGTTTAATGAAAGGGTGATGTACTGATCAGCAAGAAAGGGGTACAGTAAAACTACGAGGGAAGGGGGAAAACACAAAACATGTCTGTCCTCTTTCATTCCAGTACAGTTCAGTCTAGAGTGACTGCTGCCATACCCTTTTGCACTAGCTTGCTGTGTGTCAAGGATGGAGGTGGAGAGAGCAAAGGGAGAGGGCGCGAGTGTACTACAGAGATAAGTGTGCAGTTGTCACATAGAAGTAAAGGAAATGCAAAGGGGAAAAAACAATTCCTTCTAGTTTTAACTATATCCCTCTGATCAAAGTTCAAAATGGAGGCACCCACCACTTGTGGAGCTGGCTGCTAGGCTTGATTGTGACTTCCACTTTTCTTACATTGAGGGGTGGATAGGTTCTGTTTTTTATGTTTGTTTTTTCCTTTTTCTGTTGGTTCTTAAATCTTCTTCAGAGTGCACTCATACCACATAGAGTTCATAGATCTTCTTGGCGCAATACGCCAGGGCAGCCAGTGCTATCGTATTATGGAGTCTCTTTCTGTGGATGTCATCCCTGCGTACCAATACCACGGGCGTCGAGGAGGTCAGTGTATGCAGGGGCAGCCGCGAGAGTTTTTGGCTGTCGTATTCCACCTGGTACTTGCAGCAGGGATCAAACTGCCACGATATCCCATAGAGGGCAGCGCAGGCCACACTGAGGGCGCCTGCGGGCAATGCCACATAGCGCGAGTATTCAGTGGGCAGTGAAAGTGGTGTCAGGAGGCAAGCAGCACCTGACAACACAGCCGTCTTGTGCAGGCAGTTGCCCACGGTAATCCAACGGGCTGTCTCATCTCCGATCCGTGTGGGCTCGATAACAATGTATTTATACTGGGCCTCCAGTGCCTGCTCCAGCTCATACTCAAACTGGTCCTGTGCATTCTCCCCATTGTAGATCTCGTGCACGATGTAACAGTCTGACGCCGCCATCACTCCCCTGTGCAGAAACAGAGGAACAGACAGGTAACTGTTAGAGTAAGAACAGAGAACACAAAACAAGACTTAATAACTCTAAGATTGTGTTTTCCCATTTCCTGAAAAACTCCATTACCATCTTCAGTCTGACTCCAACCTGACAGACCTGGGGGAGGGGATTTTACTTTCTCTAACCAATAACCAGAGACTTATTCACCCAAATATAACGCCATTAAAAGTTGACACCAGGGGCATATGACTGTGGATTAGGGAAAAACTACAACACCTCTATACCAATGCATGGTAATGCCTTTGAGATGCCGCATACATCATCCCTTTTGAAATGTACAACTTGAAATCTCTTGTCACCAGAAGAGCCTTAAACCTAACCATAATAACGACTGGCTTAATAACAGTCCATCCACCATCACTGAGCCAACTCTATTTTTTATTAGCATTTTTTTTAAGTGGGAAACTCCTGTTTTGTGTCGCAATGCTAAACAAATCACTTGGTTAAATGGACAGATTCAAAGGGCCATGCAGGCAAACTTCAAATACACAAATATTTTTAAAAACACCACAAAAAGTAGGGTGGGATTTAATATTTATTTGTTGTTTTTCACTAATTACCTTATTTAGTTAACCTCATATTTTCTTGTTGTCCATGACCTCCTGAATGTAAGATGGATTGTATAATTAGTGGGGATGTCTCCAGAACCGATACTTACAATACTAAAATTTTGAAAACACAAGGGTACGTGCTTTTTTTTAAGTAGTGCAGGTATAGTGACTCCGTTATTTACACATTCACCTCGTACGTGAAAGATACCTGGTTGGAACCCAGGTGAAGACAGAAGCCCTTTCCACAATGTATAAAATCTATGCCAAAGTACCTATGTGGATTCATCTGCTGTGGTGATCCCATGAGGAAATACAAGAGAACTGCTGAAAATACTTACTAGGTACCGTAGATATTGTTTGTATCCAGGCTGCTATTCCTCCAGATCTGACGGGGGCAGCATACACCTACACGTGTTCTTTTCTATCCTTAAATGCTAAAGGAGGAGGATGCTCACAAAAACAGGAAAAACTACATGCTGAAGATGGCAACTAGTGCAGCAGTCAAGATAGCTCTGCTCCGACTCATTACTAACAAAGATGGTGTGAGCTGGGTACTGAAGTACTTTAAGGTGGATGGCCAAGGTGATAATTGCTTCGGAAAAGGCGATATGCAAATGATACTATCATATTTTTCAGACCAAGGAACAAAATACTACCAATGTAGAGAAGCATCTAAAAAAGACCAGTATCTAGATCTGTTTAAAAAATGATGTAAGGAATCCTGAAAAATGAATAAAGGAATCCTTGCTATGTCTACAAAAATTGTTGGCCTACTAGCACATAAGTCATAGTATTGTATTCTGTTCTGTACTGTTTCAATGCACCTACTTGAGTGACTTTTTTGCATTATCAAATGCCAAAATTACCAAATGGACATTATAGGCATTTAAAGCTGGCACTTGTTTGTATTTTCAATATAACACTTATATAAATTAATATTCCTCTGCGCATGTTGTTAATATAGAACAAAGACACATATGTGGATAAGTGTCAACAATAAGGCCTTCTTGAACACCAACCAACAAACCACAGCCACCATAGATGACATGCTTTACAGACAGCAGGTTGCTGCTTAAGGGGGAACTTGAAGGCATTTTAAGATACCATGAAAACTCCATTGGGGATCACCAAGCAGGGAACAAGCTGCACCTCAGTTGGGTGTAGGGGTGGGTTTAAAATAAATGAATAAATAAATAGATTCTCAAGTTCAAATACATTTTTATTTGAATAATCAGATATCAATTTGTCAAATCCTGAAATCAATTTTTTTAAAATAAGTGCATTTTCTCATATATAAAACTTGCAAGAGGTTAGCAAGAGGTGAGTTCAGTAAACCGGCCGCACTTGAATTGACATAACTATGCTGCTGAAGCCATCGTGAGCCTGGGGTCTGATGACTGGCAGTACTTCGGATTCAAAAACTGTGTAAACAATGAAGAGCTGGACAAAGCCATGTGTAAGACATGCAAAATGGATGTGAAATACTCCGGAAATTCCACAAATGTCAGAAAACATTTAAAAAGGCGTCACTTACATATCGCAAAAACAAGATCACAAAAACCTCGGACCTGAAGCAAGCCGCACCAAAAAAAGGCATCTGCAGTTAAGTTCTGCAAGAGAACTTAAATTTCATATGTAAGGATAGAAAGGCTAGACACCCATCCAGTGTTGTAAGTGCAAGTGAAACACACTGTCACAAGTCCACTGAGGTCGCCAAGAATAGTTGCTCTAACTTGTGATAGCTGGACACTGAGGGCAAGTGATAACTACATGACCATTACCTCACAATATACCGACAATGACTGGAGATTTGTGTCTCATGTTTTACAGATTAGTAAAACTGAAGCCAGCCACACTGTTAGCAATCCATCTGAAATATTATCCAAGGCAATACAAGAATGGGGGCTTACAAAAAAAAGATCCACTCATCATAACTGATGATGATGTAAATATTACACGCTGTGGAAATTGCAAACTGGCTGTTTTTCTACACTCAATTTGACCTCACAAGCAGGTCTAAAAACTCCAGCAGCTGCCTTGTTTTCTTTTGCGATTGTTGGTTTACTCGCATGCAATGCATTTATGTAGAGTGGATCCAAACCACCTGAAATGGATTGCAGAAATCCTTCGTGCGACTGTCACAGCACTGTGTACTTTCTAAGGTAGTACTGATGTTTACAAAAATCTGTCCTATTTACACTAAACTTTTGATTTATCTAAAGATGCTGGCAATAACTCACTGAGGTTTATTTAATTTCTTCAGGATTATTAAGTTGAGACCATACCACACCCTCTGCACTAAAGAAAGCCCTTGGTAGCACTTTGTTATGTTAAATAAAAAGTGCATTAGTGTTACTGCTTTGGCGTGTCCCCCTTAATGTAGTGGTTTACACACTAGCCTTACAAGTGAAATGTCGCTGGTTAGATAGAGGTCATTAGACTATTAGAACATTAGCTGGGAGTTCATGGTATTGAGGATGAAACAGGAAAGAAGTAAAAGGTTACAACAGTAAGGTCACACTGGCTGAGACAGTTCTTTCTACATAAATGTAAAAACTGATGAAAGAAATGATAAATTTTACTTAAAACATCTGTGTTATTTTCTTATTTTTTCTGAATTAGGGTTCCCTGTAGTGTAGTGGGTTACACATCCACCATACATGATAAAGGTCTCTGGTTCGATTCCAGGGTGGGGACAAAAACCTCTCCCACTATGGAGGGTTGCATCAGGAAGGGCATCCAGCATAAAAACCTCTGCCAAATTACGGATGCGGATTAATCCACTGTGGCGACCTCTTGGGGACAATACAAGGGAGCAGCCGATGGTACATTTTCAGTGTCACTGCTTTGGGGTCGATTCCTAATGTGAAATTCAGTGTATTTACTTTATCAGGTTGGAGGATACCTAGTACAATTTACAGCATTAGTTCTCCAACAAACTCCTTCATATCTGAGGAATGTTGCTATTAAAACTACAACATCCCTCACTGAATGGGATCGAATGGGAGCTGCGTGGATTGTGGACATTGAGGACCCTCAGCCAACTCTCCTGGGTGGCAGAAAGTTGGAGGACCGTCCAGCTAAGTTGAGAGCCGTTTAACTGTGAGAACAGGTCGATAAACACAGCGGACAGCACTCCCGGGCTGAGCCAGGACTCCGCCGCGTATGAATCACAGCGCACCGCGGCAGTCGTTTGCCCTAGCGTCCTGTACAACCAAACTTTTGCCCGAGTTAATCGCTTGGTGTGGAAAAAAAAACCAAAACATCACATGAGCTGCTCGTTAACGACAGCTAGCAGTGCGCGTTAGCCAGCTAACAGCAGCTAACCGTGGGGTAAAATTCAGACTTCTCCCCTTCATTTTTAACTCTGAATCCCACACGGTAAGCACGATCGGGGTCTGGTAAATGGTGACACCGACCAAACCGTGCACCATATTAAAACGCGTTCGTTTAAAGGCCAAGATGTGGAGTAACTGACCTCTCCCTGCTTACTGGGACACCGCGCCTCCTTCCCAGCGACGCCATGTTGGAGATGCAACTGTGATTGCGGTTGACGTATGACAGCGCGCAGCATTCTGGGTGTTGCAGTGTGTAAAAGAGGAAGCTTTTTTAGTTGAACCCGAATGCAGACTACTATTCCCTTGATGCTGTTCGGACAGAGTACGTAGTTTGTAATGGCACATAGAAGTTTGGAGAGGTCAGAGCACATTGTAAATAAATCTGACAAACTGAATGAAGGTGCGCTGCTTTAAAATATTATGAGCAATGAAGGTGCAACGTAGGTTGACCAGATGTCCCTCTTTATGTGGAACTGCGCAGCATTTTTATCCCTTGTCCCCCCTGTCCTTAGGGCAGAGGTCAACAACCTTTTTTGTCCATAGAGGTATTTTTGAGCAAGTTTGACCAAAAAATGTGTGTTGAGTCACAAACCATACTTGAACCTTATAGTACCAACTTATGTAAGCTGCTTATTTTTATTTTTGTTTTGTTTTCTGTGTTTAACTTAATTTTTAACCTGCGCAAGAATTTATTTTTGATACATAAAGTTTCCATTATATATTGTGACTATTCTGCAGGGGGCTGTTTATGATTATTTGGTACTTTGACTTTGCATTTTGAGCACAACTAACCATGCTTTTGTTATATTTATGGAATCTTATAACTATTATTAATAAAATTGTTATTTGCCTGTTTTTATTAGTGACAAAATGTAATATCTGTGAAGTGGAGGAGAAAATATCTATTTACACGTTTAGGCTGACTTTGAAACATAAAGCTATGCAGGCCACTTTGAGACACACCTGTGTTTGTGCAAATTAATCACATTAAAACAAACCTCCTTTGATAATCAGTTAAAATAAAAAATAGGAAAGTTTCAGTTTTGTTTTGATTAAGCAGATCAAACAGTTCAGAAAGAGAGCAGCGCTGGTGGCAAAAGGAAACAAAAGATTTAATTTTCCAATTTTTTATTTTTTGAATCCCCAGCTCGGAGGTTTCAGGACCAGCCATTTATGTGTTTATGCCCATGCTAACCATCAACAAAATGAAGAGGATAGAATTTCATATTTTAATACTTTTTTTGGTTCAAAATTACAGGAAACCACTGCAGACAGGCCAAAGAGCTGCATGTGGTTCTAGAGCTTTGGTTCGAGCCCCCTTCCATAGGGTAACCAGATCCCAAAAAACTAAATGTGGGACAAACACTGTTTGTGCTGAAAAAAGTGGGATGCAAATTTCTAAATACAATAAGCATAAAAGAAAGCTTGAGTTTATTCTGCTTGTGGGCTTGTGTGATATTCTTAAAATACTCCTGTATTCTTTTTTATTTCACTGTAATTTCAGCTGCTATTCTGTCTGGTTTCATTAGGGAGGCATCTACAGACTGGTGTGTCTTTTTGAGCCATATCTGATCATTTTAGCAATTTTTAGCCTATTATGAAACACACGTAGACTGTGACCCTTCACACCATACTGTATTTTGCCTTGTACAAAACTGAAAACATAACACTAGCAAAAGAGACAAAAACTATATTTCTCAGTATATACTGCTGCTTCATTTTCTTTGTGGTTGTTTCCATCATATTCATGAAAATCCACAAAGCTTGTGAGTTTTTGGTGACTTGTAACTTTCCCTAATTGGTATAACATTAAACGACTAACCTCCACTTTGCTATAATAAAAAGCCTTCTCTGCTTTCTTTACATGCATTGGGTAAAAGCCAGACTTTAGAAAAGTGCATGTCCTGCAGAGCCAGTCAAAATGTGGGACTTTGTCTCAGTATGTGGGACAGGGGACAAAGGATGAAAATGCTGTTGTAGTCCCACATTGAAAGGAACATCTGATCACCCTACCTGTCCACATATTGAAACAATGCCCTACATTTTGACTGGGTTTAGTTTTTAAATGTCAAGACTGTAAGAGAGATTTTTCTAAATTTAGATTTTATTGAATTGCCATGTCTCCTTCTGGTTAACATGTCACCATTGTCTGTTCCCTACACTACATCCAAGGTCATAAACTGAAAGTCACCACAAGGTAAAATCTGCAGATTTTCATGAAATATGAGGAAAGCAGTCACAAATGAAATGAACTGCACCTACAGTAATGGAGAGAAACTTGATGGAAGGTGATTCTCAGAGGGTTTTTGTCAGTTAATTTGTGAGTCTCATCAGAAAACTGTAGCTCAAAAAGATGCTGATGGATGCTTCCTCACTGAAACCTAAAAGACAGACGAAACAACTACTGAAATAACAATAGCAATAATTGTTTCTAGGATAAAGACGATATACACAAGAGAAAGAACAGTAAACTTGGGCTTTCATTTATGCTCATTATAGTTCTGTAGTGAGGGAAGATAAAGAATTAGTAAGGTGTTCCACATTATCCCACATGACCATACTCTTTGTCCCACATTTAATTTGTTGGGATTTGATCACCCTAGTACTACAGCAAAAATAAACAGCAACTAAATAATGGCACATTTTCATATTTTAATCTTTACTCATGCAAGTAGACTGCATGCATGTTTAGGACTGTTGTAATAGACTGTATGTAATATTTTGTTCCATCAACTTGCTTCATAATGGGGTTTGTGTGTAGACCTCTGGGTACTCACCCATATGGTACTGCGGCTGTGTCCGTGCGTGCTTGTTTGTGGAAAGCAGGCTGTCTGCCTGCTGTAACCTGATGACCTTTGGATGTCTCAACTATAATGGCTACGTTCAGGAATGTGAGAGGGTTGAGACCAAATGCTGTGTCAGTACGAATCACATCAGTCAAGCATACTGACAGCTGTGACTTTCTAATGATATTTATCCCTGATCATTTTAGGATTTTAGGTGGAAATTTTTTGATACCCATTACAAATTACCATCTATTTAATCAGAATCATAATCCTTTATTAATCCCAGGGGGGAAATTGCTTACTTTACAGATACTCCATTAGATATAAATATATAAAATATGAAGATGGCAAAATGAAAATATATAAATCTATATATGAAAAATGCAATGTCACAAACACTCAAAGTTAAAAGTTAAAAACAGCAAACTGATCCGAAAGGCCAGTAATGTTGTAGGTGTGCAGCTTGACTTTCTGATGGTGGTGTCAGAAAAGATGTTTTCCAAGTTAAAGACAATATTGCACAATCCTTCCAACCTGCTCCATGAATCAGAATCAGAATACTTTATTAATCCCCCAGGGGAATTGACATGCTGGACAGGCACAGGAAAATGTTCAGCAACAGACTCATTCCACCAGAATGCACCACACAGCAGCACAGGAAATAATTCTTTCCTGTGGCCATCAAACTTTAATACTCCTTCATTTTAACACCTGGCTTGTTTATCTAATGGCCATATCCTTTATATAACATATACAGTACTACTTTTAGCGGAGTCTGTTGGTGTCCGCTACCCTCAATCTGCTTCTCTAGCACACTACAGCATAGAGGATAGCACTGACCACCACAGACTCAAAGATACAAATTGCACCTTTAAACTGTATTAGTTAGTAGATAAATGTCAGAGCAACCCTTTATCATTTTCACTTTTTTAAAAGATGTGTTTAACTGGACATTTACACTCATGTTTTCTTTATTAGGTACACCTCCTCAACTGTTCCTTGCACATAGTTAGAAGTAACTTCTCAGTTAAATGAATAGCTTTTTAACACTGTTGTAGTCTTCTGGTCAACTAAGAATACATGGTCAACCAATTACTGCAAGAACAACAATAAATCATTGTTATTCCAACATTGCTGTCAGCAATATTTAGCACTGAGATTTCAGTCTCAACCATAATAATGATTCAGAAGGAAAGTCAACTTTTTTCACATTCAGGTCATGTTCTAGGTTCTTCAGTAACCACAACATTAAAATTCAAGATTCTGTCTGAACTGAGATGAACAGCAGTTGTGAAAGTACATGCTTCTTCACTGTTAGTAGCACAGCCTCAGTGATTTTTTTTTTGCTGGTGGTGGACCCTGCAAGGTCAGACTTCTTCACAGGTTCTAAAAGATATAACGTCTAATACATACGGCCAAATCCTCAGACCTTTATTAATTAGTAACCCCAGCTAGATTTAAAATATGGTATAAAAAAGAAGAATATAAAACAACAATCATCACTATGCACACAACAGCTATTAATGTAAATCATTCATGGCTAATTTCTTCAAATTTGCCACTTGATGGCGCCAACACGTCTGTCATCCTTAAAAAAGTATTAACTTTAATAACTTGCTGTGACTTGTGGCTTTGATATTTAGCAGATAAAGTATAAAACTCTTTACGGTTGATTTTACACTGTTTACATAAGTGTAAGAGTTGGACAGATATTTTCCAAAGTATTAAAACCATGTCAGTAGAAACAAGAGAGAGTACATGTGTGTGAATGAGAGGGAGGCAGGTGGAACGGTGAAGATGCAAGGAGTAGAGGTGGCAAAGGTGGAGGAGTTTAAATACCTGGGATCAACCATCCAAAGCAACGGACAGAGCACAAGAGAGGTAAAGAAGAGAGTTCAGGCAGGGTGGAGTGGGTGGAGACGAGTGTCGGGGGTGCTTTGTGACAGAAGGATAGCAGCAAGAGTGAAAGGGAATGTTTACAAGACGGTAGTGAGACCTGCTATGATGTTTGGTTTGGAG
>VUQH01087528.1:0-10156 GCA_015106775.1 Etroplus canarensis
GTGTAGCTCAATGTCTGGTTCCTCAAAGAGTTCCCATGTGGTGTCTTCAAAACAATCCTGCAGGGATAGTGTGGTCTCCTCAGTCCAGCACTGTATGGTCTTGTACTGTGGCCTAGACCTGCAGATGAGGGGCTTGTAGGCTGGTGTTAGAAACAGGGAAAGATGGTCTGAATATCCAAGGTGAGGGGAGGGGCGGCCTCTGTAGACTCCAGAAATGTTGGTGTAAACCTGGTCTAGTGTTTTGCCCTTTCTTGTTTTAATATTCACATTTTTGTAGAATCTAGGAAGTACCGTCTTTAAGTTGGTGTGGTTGAAGTCTCCAGACACAATGAAAAAGCCCTCTGGATGTTTGTTCTGCTGCCTGCTGATGCTGTCATACAGCCTGCCCAAAGCTACGTTAGCATTAGCTCGTGGGTGAACATACACAGCAGCTACAAACACTTGAGTTATTTCCCTGGGCAGATAAAAAGGTCTACACTTTAACAGTAGAAACTCCAGATCTGGGCAGCAATGTCTCTCGATAATGGCAGTGTCTGTGCACCAACTGTTGTTGATATAGACGCACACACCTCCTCCCCTCCTCTTACCTGAGTCTGGTGTGCGGTCCGCCCGGAACAATGTCCGACCTGCTAGCTCCACAGCTAGGTCCGGGATGTTTTCAACAATTGAGGCCATCAATCAATGTAGTAAGAATTTCTGTCAGGGACCTTGGGTTTTGTATTCTAGTTTTGTACTCTCAGCATGATTTCAGTATCTTTTTGTATTATTTCTTTTATGTAGGATTCTGAGCCTCTGTTCTAGTTACATAGTCCATTCTGCTATCTATTTCAGTATATTGCATTTGAGCTCTAGTTCACCATTTACTAAGTTTATTTTAATTTGTTCCCTCAGGTTTGGCTCTTTTTTCCTTATGTTTCCCTGCGTTCAATCTGTGTGTAGTCTTTCCTGTTTCTCTTGTAAGTCCTTGTCTCTGGTATTTAGTTCTGAGCTTTTGCTCTTATTGTATTTTAGTTCTAGTATCACTTTGTGTTTTTATTAGTTCGTTCCAGGTCTCCTCTGCCTCAGTTCTAGCCCCTGCCTGTGTTCAGTTTGTCATTAGTTTCTTCAGTGTTTCCACAGTCTGATCCTCTTGTGTTCATGTTTATCTGTCAAGTTCAGTCTCACGTCTATATTCCCAGTCATATGTCTCACTTCCTGTTTTACTTTGCTTTTGCTTACTGTGTTATCAGTTGATGCAGATGTTGTCTCCCTTTCCTGCATGTGCTCTAGTCCTCCAGGGTGTCCATGCCTGGTTTTGTGTTTAATGGACATTTAGCACTTGAATAAAGCTTGCTTTCAGTTTGCTTAATCTCAATTCCGGAGTCCTTTATTTTGGGTCCTCACTTCACCTGAACCTTGATAATTTCAAGTAAAAAGCAGAATAATTACCTTTCCTACATCTGGAGTTTTTTCTTCTTTGTTACTTTCATCAAAGTGTCCTCTGTAGTGTAGTGGTTTAAGCATTCTCCTTGCACACAAAAGGTCCCTGGTTCGTTTCCAGGTGGGAACACAAGCCCCTATCTCCATGGAGGGTTGTGTCAGAAAGGGCTTCTGGTGTAAAACTTCTGCCAAATTACCAATGTGGATTAATCTGCTGTGGCTGACCCCTTGGGGGGTAAATATGATGGAGCAGCTGAAGGTACATTTTGGTAAGAGTCAAGCTGAAATGCAGCTTACAACAGGCAACAAATTACAATGCAATTGCATGAACCTCTTCACTCTCATGCTTCACAATCACTGACTTATTTACTAGCTGACGAGTACAGTAAAATCACAGGTTCCAAAAGCTCTCCAAGACAATTAACTTCTATGTATAAACTTGAGCAGACTGTGAGGTGTGCACCTAAGTGACACTGCAGTTAGCCTTCATTCATTTTTCATGGAGAAAGTGTACCAGGAATGTTATGTCTCACTCATAGTCTATCAACATGTTTATCTAAGTGGAAATCATCACAGGAAGTTATTAGCACTTATCCATATTTTCAGATTGCTCTGGCTGATTGGATTGTGACAATTGACAAGTAACCTGAAATAAGAGATTATGCACTTTACTGCATAATAAGCCCTCTGAGGTCTGAACCATTACAGGTGGTAACCTTAAATCTAACTCCATATCCTGAAGAAAGCCAAAACAGGCATTTTTGGACAAACTGTAAGCAGTTTTTGATGTGTTGGGTTGAATGACTACTTTCTTTATTGCCGGATTGCCAAGACTTAGAACAATTTTATAAAAATATTGTACATTCTAATTTTCTGAAGTTAAAGTTAGGGTTGAGGACTGGAAAAGAATATGAATTCTCTGCACTGGCACCATCAATCTCATTAAGAGTGCCACTTTTGTGTGCTATTACTGCTCCAGTGAAAAACAATTGTTTTGTGAGAGCAGACTGAAAAGGGAAAAGGCGTGGACGGTGAAGAATGAGAGGAGTAACAATGATGGGGTGTATGAAAAATAAATATAAAGGGAAAAAGGAAAACTATTAAGAAAAAGACACGAAAAAAATTAAGTTAGAGAAGTGTGGTTAGGGAAAAGTGGAGGGAGGGGAAGTACATAAAAGGTTAGGAAAAAAGGATGAATAAAAATAGTTTAGGTTATGGAAAGATAAAGGGAGACGAAAAACTTAATCAGGATTAAGTTGTTTTTCATTTTGTACAGATTGAATGAATAGTTACAGAGAGATGACTAAAAAATGCAAACATTTTTAGAGATAACACCACCTAGTGGCAAATGTGTATTTTCAAAGTGGCTGAAAATTGAATCAGTTCCAGATCTCATGAGGTCTGTCACTGTGCCAAAATTCAAATTGCTACATCAAAAAGTTTTTGTGGTATCACAACAACATAAAAGATTTGCAGCAGCAACACTGATGCTTATACAATATCTCCTTTTTTCAGGGATATAAAGTATAATTCTCAATTTTGAAACATACAAAGCAACTCTAATAAACTAAGAAAAAAATGATGCTGAAAATGAGCACAACAGGTCCACTTTACAGAAATTGTACAGTAAACACAATTTTATGCTGCCTTCAGCTATTCAGGATAGTTCAGGGAACATTTGTGTTAGATTTTTCTGCTACTACTATGTACACTAATTTCACTTTTAAATATAGATGTTTGTTCCTACTCATTGAATATTCTGCTGTCCTAATGAACTGATTAGCATTGGTACATTTACAGAGTGGTCATCAGTTTACAGTCTGCAGGGACAGAACTGGCAAAATAGCTGATTAGAATATCAGGTGCCACTTTTTCACACTTTTCTCCCATTCTACTTAACTCCATAACATTTTCGATAAACTCTAAGCTGTTTATCAGAGCTGCCCGAGGCCACGTGTTCATGCTGCCTTCCCATGCAAGCAGCAGAAGGCACATTATCTCATTTAAGGTGAGAAAAAGCTGCGTTCCCATATCATTTATTTCCCTCCAGAAAAACACCGTACAGTAACATTGGTAACTGAAAGATTCTGGTCCACTGAAATGAACCCAAGTTTTGGGTCGCAAACAGCTTTTATTCTCATTCATTTCTCTGCAATTATGCTGCACAGATGAATGTCACTCTCCTCACTTGACACTTCACGTGCGCTAACATTTTAGTACATTTTCCACAGGTCTTCAATTTAGTGGAGATCTAGAAGCGGTGAAGGCCACGGCAAATGATTCACACCATTTTCAAATTCACCAAACTATTCAATGAGCCTCTGTGTTCTTCTCCAGTTATTTAATCATGCTTTTCAATTAATCTGTCACCTGCGTAGCTAAATATGAATGAAATTGAATTAAACTACCTGGATTGTTTCCAGATATGCAACACTTTAAAATGTCAAGCACAAATGTGGTCAGTGCTATTCCTGTGTTGAATCAAGAACACTTACTTAGACACCAGAGAGAAGGCTTCAGCACAAACAGCCGGACATGGCACCAGCTTGATCATCACATGTTCGGCAGCAGCTTGGAAATGTGCCCTTGTAACCTTTTCTAACACTGAGGCCAAGGTGGCCACATCACCAGCTTTTGTGCTGGGATCTCCACCCGCTGTGTCCAAGATGTTTCCCCCATGCACCACAAGCAGCAGCACATGGGTCTTACATTTTCTCTGCAAAGGGGTTGAATAAGAGACATATTAAAGGAGGGACTCAAAAGGAGAGAAAAAATAAGGGTAACATTTTGTGAAAGGAATGAGCACTCCTGCATGTTCTTGGCTTCTAGGGAACAGAGGCTTATTTGCAATGGTCCTACCTCTGTGTCCTCCAGCCCTTCAATGCTGCTCTGAGGGGCACATCGTGGACCTCCCAGCTGGTACAGACCCTCTATATTGGTTGAGAAAAAGGATAGTAGCAGCAAGTAGCATCAAGAGAGGAAAAAAGGGATGAATAAAGAAAGAGAAATGGAAAGAAAGGGTCATTGCAGGAGATACTTCAGCCAGACACACCAATAACAGAGTATAAATTGATATTGATTAGTGAATATGGTCAACATTACTAAAGCCTCTTCATTTCTTTTTATGTCAACTTCAAAGTGTGCAGTGGTTCAATGTAACCTGAGGCTCAAAGAAGCATGAGATTCTGAAAACAGTTCCGATAGTAAACGGTGGTAGCAGCATCTATAGCGATTATATGTTATAAGATTGTGGCTTCTCTGATGCAGAAAAAAGCTGAAGAGAAGGGGATTTTTTTTATTCCCCAGCATCTCCCCGTCTCTTTTTGAGGTGCACTATTTCTTTGGAACCCGGCCAAACTCATTACCCTCTCCGGAAGCCTCTGCATGCTGTGTCATCCTATTTCTGAGCTCTCTCATGTCTCTCTATTTTCTCTCTCTGGGCTTAAAGCACGGCTCTGTGCTTTGCTCGCCCGTTCACTCGTTGTTTATTTGGCCCCCTCGTCTGGGACCGACTGTCATGGGAGGCTCTCACAGGCTCATGCATTGTCGGCTTCCTTCTACCCTGTTCCCAGCCCACAGCCTGCCTCCAACTGCCTGCTTGTCTAGAACAGATCAGTACACACAGGGGACTCAGCACACTGCACTATTTTGGTCACAAAGTAACAGGAAATCAATGGAGAAAGGTTTGTTGTTTTCTGAAACAGAGCAGTAGGGTAGAAAAGTTCTTCCAAAAACCTTGCAAAGTATTTTAGTGTGCTGGAGAGGAAAACATTGTGGAATTTGACAGCAAACAGAAAAACTATCCTTCATTTGACATGAAAATGGTTATATTTATCAAGCCATCCATCCATTTTCTTCCACTTATCCAGTGCTACGGATGAGGGATATTATTGTAAAAGCCACTGAAAGACTTTTTTTTCAGAAAAACTTTGATCTCTCTGTGGTGCCTATATATGTTAGGCAACATGGTGGTGTGGTGGTTAGCACTGCAACCTCACTGCAAAGGGGTCCTGGGTTTGAATCCAACAGTGGGATAGGGCTTTGCACGTTCTCGCTGTAATGCACAAGTTCTTCTCGGGTGCTTGAGCTTCTTCCCAAAGTCCAAAGACATTCTTGTTAGGTTAAGTGGCAAGTTTTCCCATCTCACTTGTTTATTTCTGACATTTCCAAAAAAAATAAATAAATAAATCAGTGACCAATATAGCCATTCTTCTTTTCAATAACACTCAACAGTCTTCCATCCATGGAGTCTGTCAGTTTCTTGATCTGTTGACCATCAACTTTTTATGCAGCAGCAACCACAGCCTCCCACACACTGTTCAGAGAGATGTACTGTTTTCCTTCACTGTACATCTCACATTTTAGAAGGGCCCACAAGGTCTCAGTAGGGTTTAGGTCAGGTGAGGAAGAGGGCCATGTCATTATTCTTTCATCTTTAAGGCCTTAAAGATGAAGTATGGAGTACTTTGATGCATGAGATGGAACACTGTCCTGCATGGTCTTCTTGAAAGATGCAGACTTTTTCCTGTACCACTGTGTAAAGAGAGTGTCTTCTAGAAACTGGCAGTAGGTTTTGGAGTTGACTTTGAGTCCATCTTCAACCCTAAAAGGTCCAACAAGCTCATCTTTAATAATTCCATCCCATACCAGTACCCCACTTCCACATTGCTGGCATCTGAGTCAGAGTGGGGCTCTATGCTCATTGCTCATCCAGCCACGGGCCCATCCATCTGGTCCATCAACAGTCATTCTCATCTCATCAGTACACTAAAGCTTTAAACTTTGAAATTATGTGTCTTGTTCAGTGGTGGTCGGGTTTCAGCCTTTCTTACTTTGGCCATATCTGAGCACTGAACATCTTGGACTTCTGCACACTCCAGGTAGGTTGCAGTTCTGGAATATGACAGCACTGGAGGATAATGGGTTCCTGGTAGCTTCATGTTTGATTTTTCTCACATCTTTGGCAGTTATTTTGTGTCTTTTTCTCTCAACACATTTTTTGTGACCCTTTTGGGTATTTGCAAGAAAACCTTTGATGGTTCTGTGGTCACGTCCTGATATCTTTGCAATTTCAAGAGTGCTGCATCCCTCTGAAAGAATTTTTTAATAGTTTTTGACTTTTCAGAGTTTGTTCGATCCCTTTTCCAGCCCATTTTGCCTGAGGAAAAGAAGCTGCCTAATAATTGTGCACACAGTGTATGTGTCTCAGCACTCAGCAACCCTGCTCTGTAACTTTACTTGGTCTGTTACTTTACAGGTGAGTTGCTGTGGTTACTAAAAGCTTCCACTTTGCAATAATGCTCCTTACAGCCAATCATGAAATATCCAGGAGGGAAGAAATTTCACGAACTGACGTGGCACAATGATGGCATCCTATTACAGTACCACACTGGAGTGAGCTCTTAAGAATGACCCATTCTTAAAGAAATGTTTATAAAGGCAGACTGCAAGCCGAGGTACTTGATTTTATATACCTGTGGCAATGGGATTGAATGAAACACCTGAATTCAGTGATTAAGAGGTGTGACCCAATAATTTCTGTCTGTATAGTGTAATTATTGACTTTAAGGTCAGTGTCTAGCTGCAAATGATTTTGTTTTTACCAATTGCCCAAAAGCATCAATAAGGTTATATTTGGTGTCTTAAACATCTAATCTTTGTCCTACAATACTACCATGGGTGAGAGAATTAGGGTTAGGGTTAGATTAGAAATCATAGGGTTTCAAGGTTTTTTGGCTTCAAAAAGTGGAGTCGGTGGAAAACTTTGAGAACAAATGATTTAAATAATCAAACAATACTAAAAAGTTGCAATCATTTTCAGCATATAAAATGAGCAGACACCTTAATCTGAGACATGAATAGAAATTTGACCATAGTCACACAAACGCAATCTTCTGAAACTGTGGGCGCAAATGAAACTAGGAAGTACAAGTAGTTTAAAAGGACTGAAGCAGTGCCATAAAATGGAAAACTAAAACAGGTTTCACTACATAGTCACACACTATGAATCCTGGTTCTGACTGAGTGACATAAGTTAATTTGGTTTGGAGGAAAGGAAATGTTGCAGTCATATCCAGTGTAGTTTAGATGTCTGATGTCATTAAAAGAATAAACCAGTGGATGCTGATTCAGTCATATCTTTGGCAAAATTCTACAGGAAAATAATGAAAAATTGTTCAATCACTGACTACACTAGGTAAGAGAAAAACACTGTATTCAAAAAACACAGCCGCTATTTAAAAAAAACCCCTACATCTTAATATAGCATTGTACTAGAAAATGAAGCGGCTGCCAAGGGGCAGCAAACAGCTGCGTTCAGCAGATTGCAGAAATGACAGTCAGAGGAAGGAGCAGAGCTTCACTCACCTCATCATTTGTGAAAGCAGCACACATGCTGCGCATCTCCTGGATTCAACATTAAGTGAGACATTTGTCTGATATTGAAGGAAACCGACAAAATCACATTTCTATTGGCACAGCTCAGTGATATAAACTACCTTCCTGTGGTTAAAGCCAAACCAGATTTTTCATCTACAGCAGACTTTTCTGCTGTAGGGGGGAACCTTACAGTCTGTGTTTCTTTTTTATTTTCTTATGTTTCCTTTTTCAGAGGTCTGGGTCCTCTTGGTCAATATGTGCTTTATGAAACTCATATTGATCTGACCTAGAAAGCACAGTGGGAAGTTGACAATGCCCTAGTTCAGCAGCATCATGGCCATTTCCAGTGGCTGTAAGCCCAGGCAGGCACACACTGACAGCAGGCGAACAGTGCGTCAGGGCATCTGTTGACACACTGAGATATTTCATAACTCATCTATGAGAGGGGGAAAGGAAAATTGACCCAAGAAAGAGGTTTGTGAAGAGGAAACAGCTCTACAGAGAAGTCTACAAGAGCTAAATGTGAAAGGATGAAATATTGATATATTGATCCCTGTTAGGATGCCTCTTGTGTGTCATTCTGTCAGTGTAACTATGATTTAAAATGTCATTGTCTATAAAATGGCTGCTTCTTTTTGTCTCATTTATCACCTAGCAGATGGAAGAAAAATAAGAGTATCAGGATGAGACTGTCTTTCAGCCTGCAGAGTTATATCTTCCCCAAGGGTCTATGAATATGGCGAAATGCACTCAAACTTTTCTGCCTGCTGGACTGTGATTCATCTGATTGAGATTTACAGTATCATAGTGAGTTATCTGTATTCCTAGGAAGATGTGAAGAGAAAACAGCAGCATTTTAACTTCTTTCTTCTATATCTTTAATTGAACAAGACATGTTATGGATTAACGCAACATAATGAAATGTTATAGAACAAATTTAGCCTCTGATAAAACTTGTAATTTATTATGAACAGATTCTACACTCTAGATGTGGGATAACAATTCATCAAGACTGTGTGTTAAAAACACTTTAAACTTGAAAATTGACTTTTTTCAATAGTGTGTGTAGTACAAGAAAAACAACACTGACATAATATGACTTCGTGCAACTGCTAGGGTGAACACATCCAACAAACAAACAAAATAATTATTCATGAATGAAAAAAAGATTAATTAATTTGGTTCCAACAAAAAACAGACTTTTATCAAGTGATAAGTGAGTGATCCTTCACAGTTATTCAACCAACTGTTAACATCAAAATATGTATTACTGCAGCATGAAAGTGACATAACTAATGTATTTAGCTGCAAAGGATTTTGACAAACGGGTAACATGAATGTAAAACCACCAGCACAAAAGCTCAGATAGCAACAGATTTCATGTTTAATTTGGATGAATCTAAAATCTGAAAAACTGACAGATTTCTTTGAAATATCCACAGAAGCTATGAATCTGCATTGTGGCATTTATTTGTTGTCACTAGGGTTGAAATAATTACCTGGTCGTGAAGCTACAGACTGCAACTCATCCAGGAGCTGCACAAATTCTATCCAAGACAAAAAATAGATAACCATAACATGGCACTGGTCATGAACTGCTCTGGTAGATATATTTTTAATGGTTGGACTCATATCTGACATGCTCTCAGTGTACATTGTTAATAAACGCTTCAGGTCCCTGCGGTCACAAGGTGTTTCTCTCCTCAACAGATGCAAAGTATTTTCAGCATCCAGTAAGATGACATATCTTCCCTCAAAAATGTTTTCTTTTAAAGTTAAAAAAGAAAACTAGTAATTTAGTAATAAAGTATTGGTGTTTTATCCTAAATGCACACCTGTGTGTATACACATCTAATATGTACAGTGCCTATAAAAAGTACAGATGCTTGGGGTCGTTGTCTTGCTGAAGAATAAATCTTCTCCCAAGCAAGGCTATTATAGTTAACAAAAACTAAACTAAAAAATAAAACTACATGAGAAAAATAATTTTAGTTAACTGAAATAAAATAAAAACTAGACTTTTGGGAAAAATAAAAACTAACTAAAATGACATTGTGGGTTTAAGAAACGAACTAAAATAAAATCAAAATTTACAGGAAATGTTCTTAGTTCTAGTCTTTGTCAGCTGGATTAAATCTGGTGAGTCAGTCTGTCTGATGAGGGTTTGGTGCATCTGTTTATTGAGACTCAGAATGTCTACATGATTGTACCTCATCTGCCTTCACAAAGTGTTGCGTTTCTATTTTAATTTATGATCTGAACATTTTAAATCTTCCCCTGACAAATACCATCCATATTATAATAATTAACAAAACTAAAACTAACACTGAAACTAATAAAAACTAAACTATAACTAAAC
>VUQH01087530.1:8769-19957 GCA_015106775.1 Etroplus canarensis
CAAACCTCCCACTAAAACCAGAGGTTATTCTTTTTGCTCTTTAGTTTTTCATATTCAAGTTAAAAAGAAACAGTTAGGTTTAGCAGTGTTAGGATAATGATACCTTTTTTGTAATGTTGCCTCTGTACACCACCACAGTGGTTTTTAAATCAAACAATCAAGATGCAACTGAAGTGCAGACCTTACACTTTAATTTAAGGGGTTTAACAAAAGAAGAGCATTAACTGTTTTGGAATTATAGCCTTTAGTCCACCCTTTTTAGAAGTTCAAAAGTAATGGGATAATTGACTGAAGAGCAGTTTCACAGCCAGGTAAAGCCTGTTCTCTCATTATTCCATGACAAACTAAGCAGATAAAAAAAAAATGTGGAGTTGTTTCCAAGTGTTGAACTTGTATTTGGTATCTGTTTACTGGACCTGTCAGTATGAGGTTCAAAGAAATGCCAAATCAAGTTGTGGAAACCATCAATAAGCTGAAAAACAAAATATAGCTATCAAAGAGATAGAGGAAAAACATTGGGATTGACAAGAACTGTAATTTTGGAAGATTCTTTAAAAGAAGGAATACACCGGCCAGCTCAGCAACACCAAAAGGTGCAGAAGACCATGGAACACATCTAAAATGGATGATCAAAGAATTCTTTCCTTCATTAAGAAAAACCCTTTACAACATCTAGCCAGGTCAAAGAACTTTAAGGAACTGGGCTTATAATTGTAAAAGTTTACAACAAAAGATTATGCGTATGGCTGCCAGTGGAACTGGGTCACTAGTGTTTATTGAAGATGTGACCACTGATAGAAGTAGCAGGGTGAACTCTGAATTCATTTCTTCTGCTGTAGGGCTGCAGCAAAACTGATTGGACAGCACTTTACAGGGCAAATGGATAACATGTCAAAACATATTGCAAAAGCAACCCACAAGCTTGTTAAGGCAAAGAAATCGTATATTCTTCCAAAGTGAAGTTAGTCACCTGATCACAACACAGTAGAGCAGCTTTTCAGTTACTGAAGACAAAACTGAGGGCAGAGAGACTCACAAAAAAGCAGCAACTGAAGGCGGCTGCAGTAAAGGCCTGGCAGAGCATCTCAAAGGAGGAAACACAGCACTTGATGATGTCCATGGAAATCTACACTTCAGGAAGTCAATGACTGAAGAGGATTTTTTAAGTATTAAAAAGAATCTTTATATTTAAAATTATGTCAGTTTGTACAATTACACGTGAACATTTGCACATAAGATATTCCTTTAATGGTCCCACAGTGGGGAAATTTCAAATGTTACAGCAGCAAGACAAAGAGACACGACACCAGTATTAAAATAAGAAATCACACCCAAAAAATAAAACACGTAATAATAATAATAAAACGATAACAGTAATAATACAAATTTGAATAGATTAATATTACAAGTTAGAAAAACAGATCATGTAAAAAATGTGCATTATTTATTTGTACATATCTTACATTATTTATATTTACATCATATTTTTATTTACAGAAATAGTGTATTTTTTTCACAGAGATGTAATATTGGTTTATGAAAAGTACATGAGGTCTGCTAAGAGCAGTGCTGGTTGTACAGTCTGATGCAAAGGACCTGCAGGATCGCTCCTTGGGTGGGATGAAGTGGGAGGCGTTGTCCATAAGAGATGATAGCTTAGCCATCATCCTCCTTTCACTCACCACCTTCAATGCTTACCAGCACAGAGCTGACCTTCTTCTCCAGTTTATTCAGTCTCTTCCTGTCTGCAGTTGAGATGCCACTGCCTCGGCAGACTGCACCATAGAAGATGGCTGCTGGCACAAAATGGGGGACTATGTTTAAAAAAAAGAAAAACCAAAAGCCTGCTCTTCAATTATTTAAAATTCAGCATGGTGGTGTACAGAAGCAAAATTGCAAAAAGTATGTCATTTTCTATACATGAGCGTCTGTAACATAATACAACCCCCCCACCCCCACGGAATTAATAAAGTATTCTAATTCTGATTTTGATTTTCTAGAAATTTATTGACCTAACTGTATATAATACATCAGTAGGCAAACTTTAGGACAGAGCAAGACTCACTGTTTCTGTATTTATACTAAGTTAACCTTGTGTAAAAATAGTATTGATCTTCTGATCCTACTTTTGGCCATTCCTTCAAATAAATTAACAAATTGAAATAAATAATAAAATTAATACAAATCCATTGCAGTTAATGTAGGGCTTTTAAAGCCAGTTCGGGTTTTATGCACCTGGACAGTGGTCCATTTTTTCAGATTAGGAGTATTTGCTCTTGATTGAGCGCATAACTTACTAGAGGGACACCTTCCATTTAGTCCAAATGGAAAGTTTATACTGTATATCATTCTGCTTGCATGTATTCATCACACCATCATACAGTTTGCTTCACAAATGATTGAAGGGATGAATTATTACAACACTATCTAACAATATTTTAATCTAAACAGGCAAGGAAGCTGGAAGACTGGTGAAAAGGAGTGTGGGTCTTCTGAGGAGGAGAAAAAACTGGAGGAGAAAGTGGAGGAGAACAGCCAAAAAGCTGATGTGTAAAGAAACTGCAACTGTTCTTGACATGGGGATGAGAAAGGTAGAGCAAAACATTTCAGCCTTGCAGAAATAAATATAAACTTTAATTAGGTATTTCTTTATTTTAAAAAACTAATTTTAATCTTTTCTTTACAGTGAGAACATGGAAACTTTTGCACATTTCTCATCACCTCTCCCTTTGAGGGTGAAAAAAGAGTGTACACTGGGATGAAGACCGTTTGGATTTGGTTTCAGGGAGAATTTTACTAAAAAAGCATATCCAAACATCTCCCCGAGCCCATCAACCCCTCACTTTTCCATTCCTATAAAAAGAAAAAGGAAAAAAAAAAGTCGATACTGTATGTGATATACATAATCTGTCTGCACTACTGATACATGTGTAAACTTGTCTACTCTTAGGATTCATGTTTGTTAGAATGAAAATTGGAAAACTGAGAAAATGCAAATTCACTATTAGACCAGTTGCCTTTGATGTAAGGATGTGTAGGCCTGCATTAGTCTGTGTTTGACTATTTCTGCCCTCAAGACATAGCAGGGACTGAGAGACATTGCCAACATTGATTTTTAAGTTCACGCCATCACAGTCCAACAGCCTCTGCCTTTAACATCAGTATCCTAAATCTGTTAGTCTTTGTCATTATTTTAGTTTGTTCATTCAGGGGAAAAATGTTGTGAAATTGAGAAATTCCTGAAAGGGCTAAGGGTATATTATTATACTCAGCATTAGTTTTAGACGTTGCATTGAAGATAGGAGATGATGTGTCACAAAGGGTTTTTTTTTTGTGTGCTACATATTTTTTTATTTGATTGTGTGTAACCAGAAGAGAAAATTACAATTCATTTTGCCTTTTGTGTTTTTCTGATGTACTGTACATTCAGCATAACCACTGAAACACACAAGCAGGTAGATTATTGGGAGAATGTTTGGCACACTTTTTCCTCTTTTACTAGCTTTAGTTTGACTTCACACATTGTTTTCTCAAAGAAAATAGTAGCAAGAAAAGAATACTTTTAGTTTATTTCTCAAGGCTTTAAGTCCGTTATCAGTTTGTACACATCAGTGTTGAAGTATGACTATTCATTATATAGCTGTGGCATAATTTTGTAATCAAGGACACTCAGTGGACAGGATGTTTGTCTTAAAGTAACCTTTCTGATATGTTTGCCTTCTTTTAAAAATCTACCTGTAACAGCTTAAGTTTGTGATGTGCACTAGGGTTCATGTTTCATGTCAAGTTTGTGTAGATTATGATGGAATACGTGCAGCTGTACATGTCACAGTTTTGGTCCCTTAAGAGCATTTAATGAATCTGAAAATGTATCAAGGCCAGGATGTAGTTGTGAAGTACGTGATTTTCCTTTTTGCTATTTATATTGTACAAGGCTAAATATCCTGGTAGGCAAAATTAATAATGACCGCATAACTCATTTCTCGGATTTAAACCATTGATGAATTGCTTGCAGACGTTACAAAAATGTAATTAAGTTCTGAATCATCAGTAGTTTGCTCTGCGTCTGGTTGAATAACGTATTCAGCATGTGATAATCACAGACCTCCAAGCTGCTGTGTGTTGCCTACCTTGTGTAAAACCATCAAATTGGAAGAATGACCAAAGAAAGTGAACATTGCCATGCAAGTATTGTAAATATCTGATGTTTGTTTTTGTACTTTTGTTTAAAATAAAGTGTTCATTTGGAACAGTTATGTCCACTCAATGCTAATTATGTTGCTATGATTTTCTCTTCTTCATCTGATCATCTTTTGAAATAAAAATACACACGGTTAAGGTCTTACCTTTTTTTTTGACTTCCATGAATACATGCACAGAAAGCACTTGTGGGTGATGGCATAGAGTCATATTGTGTGACAGTTTCACAAAGCTAGTAATTCTTTGGAAAACAATGTCCATCCAAAGGGGGGAATGTACTGAATTTTGTGGAACTGTTTATGAGAATAAGTCTTGAAATTGGAAAAATATTTCTGCATCAAATATACCAAAAAAAAAATCCAAAACAAAGCTCTGTTAGGATTAATTAGTGGTAGAAACTAAATAAATTCAGTGTGTCCATGTCTCTTTCAAGAAGAGGGCAACATTTACCCCTGTTGTCATGAATTATTCAAAAAAGTAAAAATGTTTGGACACAAAACTGATCAGAATTTTGGATTTGATCCAAAGCTCATCTGGGATTTTGCCAAGGGCAGAATCTAAAAAGGCATTATTACTACAGCATATTTTAGTCTGCAATTTCAAGTTTCCATCTCCTTGCAGAAATCGAATTTGACATTTTGAGTGAAGTGTTATGTCATGATGAATATGGATGAACAGGTACAGTGGCCTGAAAATGTATCCAACCCTGTCTGATTTCTTTTTTCTGTTTTTGTGTGTATTTCATACTAAAAACTGTCAGATCTTTGGGATCATTGTCTTCCTGCATAATGTAGCTGAGCCTGAGCTCTGAGTCAGACTGATGACCTGATGTTCTCCTTCAGGATTTTCTGTCAGAGAGCAGAATTAATGCTTCTCTCAGCAATGGCAAGAACCCCTGGCCTTGAAGCAGCAAAGCCGTCCCACAGCGTCACTCTGCCACCTCCCAGCATGAATGAAGGTATAATGATCTTTTTGTGTTCCGTGTTAAGCTTAAACCAGCTATAATGATGCCCCTGTCCTGAATAGTTCAGCTTTCAACCCATCCATAAAACACTTTCCGAAAAGGTTTGAGGTACATTAAGGCGTTTTGTGGCAAACCTTAATCTTCATCTAGCTTAGCATTGGTTTTCTCCTTGCAACTCTAACATGGATGTCAGTTTTGCACATTTTTGTCAGATTGGCTAACACTGATATTTGGTGAAGCAAGAATTCCTGCAATTCTGTTTATGCCTTCATATCGTTTGGAAATTCCTACATGAGTCATCAGCCTGCTTTGGAGAAACTCGGAGATATAGCCATTTCTAGTGAGGTTTATTGCTGTTCCAAGTCTTTTCCATTTTAGATGTCTCCGACTGTGAATCTGTGGAGTCCCAGAGATGTAGAAATTTACCTATTTTTGATTTTGGCATTGTGTGCAACTGGTGAGATCATTTGGGCATCTCAGTGAATTTAGAAATAGTCTGTTAAAGCAATGATTTAATGAAACTGGTGTCTACCAGGTATTAGTGTGTCTAGTCCAGTGGAAAGTTCAGATTTTGGATGTAATAGCCAAGATGATAAATGCTTTTTCATGAAAACCCAGACTGTACTAGATAACCTTTTTCCTTCAGTACAAACAATGATCTATTTTATTTACTCAAGTTTCCTTATTTTATATGCAGTTAAGGATGAGCTACACACAAAAATAAAAGAAATCCTTCAGCTGCACCCTTGTATTCTCCCCAAGGAGTCGCCACAGCAGATTAATCCACCCTGATAATTCGGAAGAGGTATTACGCCGGATGTTTTTCCTGACACAACCCTCCATGGTGAGAGGAGCTTGTGTCTCCACCTGCAATTGGACCAGGGACCTTTTGCTTGCAAGGCGATTGTGTAAACATTACACTATGGGGGAAACTACAAAGAAAAAGAAGAAATCGAGACGGCTAACTACTTCTTCACACACCTAATTGCATCTTCACCATCACCCAGTGAAGTGGTCCAATTAATAATTTTCAGTTTAGTTAAACATGTAGTGAGATGTGAATGTATGGTGATGCACAGCTGTGTATGAATGTTTGTATGTGTATGCAGGGTGTTAAGGAAAAGGATGCAAGAAAAAAAATTAACCCAAAAAACAACATGAAGAAGTGGAAGCTAAAGAAAGAGAGAGAGAGAGAGAGAGAGAGAGACTGAAAGTCCATAAAACAGTCCAAAAGGTCACACAAGCCAAGCGGAACATGAGGAAGAAAAAAGAACACAAGAAAATGCCAGGAAAACCTGCAGAAACAAGGCAATCGGGCAACTAAGAAGTGAACAATTAATTCCTCAGGAATTAATAGAATCATTGGAAACAGATGTGAATAATACAACACAGGTGCGATCAATCAGGGTGGGGCACAGCACACAATTATCAAGAAGGGAAACCTGCCAAAAGGAGGAAGTAAAACACAAAACAAAACAGGAAATGACTTAATAGAAATCCAAGCATCATGACAAGATGTAGTAATATTTCAAACCATTTACTCACTGAACTGATCCAGTATGACAATGCTACTCATGTATTGCAATAATTATAATGTTCCAGTAATAAATAATACTTGGCTCAACGTAAGTATAAATTTATAAATACTAAAAAGTAAATGTCCTCAGAATTCTTTCATTGTTTAAGAAAAACCCCTTCTCAACATCTTGCTAAGTCAAGAAGACTCTCATGGAGTTAGGTGTATCATCATTAAAAACTGAGGCAATGTTATGGCATGTGTATGTATGGCTGCCAGTGGAAATGGGTCACCTGTGTTTGTTGATGGTGTGACTGCTGATAGAAGAATGAACTCTGAAGAGTTCAGACCGATAACTACTGCTCAGATTCAGCCAAAAGCAATCCACCAGTTTCTCAAGGCAAAGAAATAGGATATTCTTCAGTGGCAAGTCAGTCACTTTTTCTCAACCCAACAGAGCAGTTTTTCAGTTACTAAAGACAAAACTGAAGGCAGAGAGATCCATAAACAAGCAGCAATTGAAGGAGGCTGCAGTAAAGGCCTGGCAGAGCATCTCATGGGAGGAAACAGCATTTGGTGATGTCCATGGGTTCTATTTTCATTGACTGCAAAGGATTTTCATCCAAGTATTAAAAGCAATCCTCATATTTTAAATTATATTAGTTTGTACACTTACTTTTGAGCCTTTGAAAATGGGATACAATGTATAAAAATGTCCTAAAATCCCACAGAAATGTGTCATTGTTGAAAACCTTATGGACTTAAATGTAAATAGAGACTTACAGGAATTTTGCTTTCTCGAGAATTTTTAATTGCCTTGAAAAACACCTTGGAAGGGTTTTTTTTAATATACTCTAAAAATATCTGTTAAATAGTCTCATAAACATCTGCATAATTCACAGATTTATTCCCATGAGGTTTGAAAATGATTCGTCATTACCTCCCACCTACTTCTCCTCAAATAGTTTGTAGCAGAGTCATTCTCCAGATTAATTTTACTCTTAATATGAGCATCATTACAAATAAAATTAGCTTCTGCTGCCATCCTGTGGCTAAAGAATATACTGCAGTGGATGGTTTTGGGATCAGGGAAAAGAACAAAAGGATGTTTTTTCTGAGGCTGTAATCACATGTTCACTGAGTGTAAAATCACAATTAATTTATTTATTTATATGATGTTTTGAATTAACTTGACTACTTAAGTAAATTTTGTGGTTAGTACTTTTCTGTTTTCTCTTTAACCACTAAAATCAGAATGCAACCCAGTTACTAAAACAATAAGTCATTGTTTTCAAATAATTTAAACACCTTAAAAATGCAGTGTTGTATAAGGCTTGTAATTGTGATTCAGCATAACATCACTATTCACAAAATGGCATTCTGATCAAACGCTGCGGCCAGTCATTGTAAATGAGTAGCATTGGCCTGTAGAAAGAGGTGGAATTTGTACATGACGCATTCATAAGTTGATCCACAGGTAAACAATAACATGCAAAACATTAAAAAAACAAAGAAGAAATGATGCAATAACTTACTCATGTACAACATGTGGATATAATGTTGAAAGGGTCCATGAATATTTCTTACTTAGAGTGTCCTTTTTCATAACTGAAAAAGAAAAGATTTTTTTTTTAAAAACCTGACCCTATGTGACTCTAACCTTTGATCCCACAATCTCGTAAATGTTATCAAATGTCATCATATTAACCACACAAAGTCTGGGGGAAATCCAGCAAACAAGTCACCTCCTGTGGTGGTAAATTTTTTAAAGGACAGACGTACAGACCTCAGAAATGTTATTAACTCTTCTAGCCATCCTAGTGATTAACCATACAAGTGTTGGAAGTGATCAGTCAGCTCAGTCAGCTCCTTTGGTTGCAGCAATATTTTCCATGATGACCCCACTTAACCTTACCTTTGAGCCCACGATCTCAAAAAATGTTATCAGTTCTTCTGCCAGTCATAGTAATTAAGTATGCAGAATTAAGCTAGGATTCAGCCTCCCAGTAAGCTCTTACAATGGTAAGAATTTCATTAATGACTCTATGTGACAGTGACCTTTGACTCTACTATTTCATAAATGTTGTCAGATCTTCAACCTATCATAGGTATTAATCACACAGAGTCTGGTACAGATCCAGCTTGCAAGTATGCTCCTGTAGTGGTGACAACATTTTTAATACATAGACCGAGAACCCGAAAATATAATTCCTCTGCCATGGAGGCATAATAATTAGTGCCATGAACACTTCAGATGGAGTCGTCGTCTACCACTTTTCCGGGGGTCCAGGTTGCGGAGGCAGCAGTTCGAGCGGAGAAGCCCAGACTTTCCTCTACCCAGCCACATCCTCTAGCTCTTCAGGGGAGACACCAAGGCATTCCCAGGCCAGCCGGGAGACATAGTCTCTCCAGTATGTCCTGGGTCTTCCTTGGGGTCTCCTCCCAGAGGGACATGCCCAAAACACCTCAAGTGAGAGGTGTCCAGGAGGCATCCTGATCAGATGCCCGAACCACCTCAACTGGCTCCTTTCAATGTGAAGGAGCAGCGGCTCTACTCTGAGCCTCTCCCAGATGATGAAGTCCCTCACCCTGTCTCTAAGGGTGAGCCCAGCAACCCTGTGGGAAAGCTCCGCTTGTATTCGAGATCTCATTCTATTGGTCATTACCCAAAGTTCATGACCATAGGTGAGGGTAGGAAAGTAGACAGACCGGTAAATCGAAAGCTTTGCCTTAGAGCTCAGCTCCCTCTTCATCACGACAGATCGGTACAACGTCCACATCACTGCAAACGCTGCCCCAATCCGTCTGTCAATCTCCTGCTCCATCCTCCCCTCAGTTGTGAATAAGATCCCAAGATACTTGAACTCCTCCACTCGCAGGACCTTGTCCCCAACACGGAGAGGGCAATCCACCTTTTTCCGGCAGAGTACCATGGACTCGAACTTGGAGGTGCTGATTTTCATCCCCGCTGCTGCACAATCAGTAACAAACTGTCCAAGCAAGGCCTATAGGTCATTGCTGATGAAGCCATCAGAACCACATCATCTCCAAACAGCAGAGATGAGATCCTATGGCCACTGATCATGACACCCTCCTTTCCCTGACTGCGCCTAGAAATCCTGTCCATAAAAATTATGAACAGAATCGGTAACAAAGGGCAGCCCTGGCAGAGTCCAACTCTCACTGGGAACGAGTTTGACTGGTTGTGGACAATACGAAAAAAACTCTCACAATGGTTGTATAGAGACTGGATTGCTCGTAGCAATGAGCCCAATACTCCATACTCCCGAAGCACCCCCCACAAGAAACCATGACGGACACTGTCGAATGCCATCTCACAGTCCACAAAACACATGTAGAGTGGTTGGGCAAACTCCCACACACCCTCAAGGATCCTCAAGACGGTAAAGAGCTGATCCAAGGTGCCACGACTAGGATGAAAACCACACTGTTCCTCCTGAATCCGAGGTTCGACCAATGGCTGGACTCTCCTCTCCAGCAGCTTAGCCTAGACCTTTCCCAGGGTGGCTGAGGAGTGTGTCCCTCTGTAATTGGAACACACCCTCTGGTCCCCCTTCTTAAAGAGTGGGACAAGTACCCTAGGTTGCAATCCCAAAGGCACTGTCCCCAACTTCCATGTGACGTTGTAGAGACGTGTCAACCAGGACAGCCCTACAACATCCAGAGCCTTGAGGTGCTCAGGCCAAATCTCATCCAGACCCGGGGGCCCTGCCACAGAAGAGTTTTTTTAACCACTTCTGCAACCTCAGCCCCAGTAATGTGCGAGTCACCCCCTCGTCCTCAGGTTCTGCTTCTGCTATGAAAAACTTGTCAGTAGGATTGAGGAGATCCTTAAAGTATTCCTTCCACCGCCCAACAATATCTTCAGATAAGGTCAGCAGCCCACCATCCGCACCATACACAGTGTGAACAGGGAGCCGCTTCCCGCTCCTGAGTTGCTGGGCAGTTCACCAGAATCTCTTCAATGCCAACCAGAAGTCTTGCTCCATTGTCTCACCAAACTCCTCCCACACCCGAGTTTTTACCTTGGCAACCACCCGAGCTGCACTCCACTTGGCCTGCCAGTACAACTCAGCTGCTTCAAGCTAACCAAGCTCGGTATGACTCCTTCATCTTGATGGCCCCCCTTACCTCCGGTGTCCACCATTTGATTCAGAGGTTGCCACTGTGAGAAGCACCAATAATCTTACGGCCACAGCTCTGAGCAGCCATTTCAACAAAAGAGATGGAGAACATGGACCATTCAAACTCCATGTCTCCAGTCTCCCTCAGAATGTGATTGAAGTTCCTCTGGAGGTGGGAGTTAAAGACCTCTCTGACAGACGTTCCCAGCACACCATCACTATATGTTTGGGCCTGCTGGGTTGGAATGGTGTCCTCCCCTGCCATCGGCTCCAACTTACCTCCAGGTAGTGGTCAGTTGACAGGTCTGCACCTCTCTTTACCCAAGTGTCCACATATGGTCGCAGGTCTGATGACACGATAAC
>VUQH01087531.1:0-24360 GCA_015106775.1 Etroplus canarensis
AGTGACCCCGGAGAAGTGCGGAGCGTCGGCGGGGGGGACAGGCAGGTGGGTTGGGTCCGGAACAGCGCTTTCCGCAGGAATGGCTGAGAGCGAGCAGGTGTGGGTGCGAGCAGGTGAGATGTACTGAGCGAGCTGGGGATTCCTGCGAACCGGAGAAAACCTCAGTGAACACAGAGCTTTGGAAAGACAGGAACTAGACATAGGGCCTTTACTGACGCTAGGTAGCAGACGGTCTGGCAGAGACTCATTGAGAGCGCTGGAATAAGAAGCCTGCCAGCCTGATTGCCGGCAGGTGCGAGCAGAGGGAAGGTCATGGAGGCTCCACCCCAGGGTGGAGACAGGAAACACAACGGAAAAACACTGCCACTCACCCAGACCCATGACATACAGTCAAGATGAGATTGAAGCGTTGACTTTCAGCTTAATTTCAATTAACAGTATTAACTATTTAGGAATTACAGCCATTTATTTGCATCATCCCCCACTTTCAGAGGCTCAGTGGTAAGCAGATGACTGAATAATGATCAGTTTCATGATTAAGTGAGGCCGGAGCATTGTGTGCTGAGGCTTTTCTTAGTGAGTAGCATTATTATATAATCTTACTTTCAAGAGGAATTCTTTGACACTCTTAAAAGCCACAATAACCTGCTGGTTTGGGCCCCTTAGCTTCTAATGGAATATTTTGAACCTCTGTGTAATGTCGACTAAAAAGAATGATGTTCCTACTTTGAATCGGTAAGCTCAGAAACATTTGTCCTCCTCTATGAAAGCTTTGATTTCCTCTCTCGAGTCAAAGTGAGCGCTGGCCCTGCTCAGCCAGCTCTGTGAAGTACAGGACATCCCCTTATACTGCTTCAATTTCCTGACAAAAAGGCAGAAAAAACAATACTTCCAGGTTCTAGATCTGATGTATTTTATGCATTTCACTACAAACTGACATGTTGAAATTTCAGACACTTACTGTGTAATGCTTGCCAGGGAATAATATAGTTTAGAATGACTTAAAGGACTACCTGCAGCCTTCTTGACCATTCCGTTGCCGTTCACTGTCACTGATGGTGCTCCTGGAATTTTTCCAGTTTCTTCAATGGCAAACCAACATGTTCACCTTAGAAGCTTCTCAGTCACTGATCACAGAGTCCCTTGAGGAATATAGAACTGTGAACAATGTCAGCTCATCATGAATTTCCTCTTTCACTCTCCTTTCTCTTGTATCTAGCATGCTGCCAGCACTAGTTGGGTTAGCTTGATGCTCCTTGTAGCTGGGACAGTTGAACATAACTTTTTTATGAAGCAGGCGTGGCTCCAGGTTAGACTTTCCTTAATGTTTGGAAGGAGACATTTTCTTATTAGGCGTGCAGTGGTGGAATCTGAGTGCTGTGCTGAGTGCTAAAGCATCCATCCATATGGTGATGAATGGACAATTTGGATGAAGGTTATTACATAATGAATGCATATTTGATGCTACAATGTGAGCATGAATGGCTGTTTGTCTCTCTGTGTTGGCTCTGCGACAGAATGGCGACCTATCCAGGGTGTACCCTGCCTTTCGCCCTATGACAGCTGGGATAGGCTCCAGCGCCCCTCACAACCCTGAATTGAATAATCGGAAGAAGATGAATGAATGAATGAATGTATTTGGATTCCTTATTAGAATATGAAATTAATGGAACACCAGATGAGTGAAAAATAATAATTACAAAAATTGTTTGCTAGATTTGGTAATAAATTGTAATCATGTGCAAGATTTCTCAAATTGTCTGGGACAAAGTTTGATCACATTTCAATTAAACTTGTTTCTCGAATTCATTTAAAGTTGCTTCTTTCGATTTTAATATTCATTTTAAAGACTGCACTGAGTTTATCAAGAGAAGAAACAGAGCTGAAAGTTGTGTGTTTGATCTCAAGGTGTAAATGTTTGGAACAAGCAGCAGAAAATGACTTTGTTTATATAGCACATTTAAAACAACCTCAGTCGACCAAAGTGCTCTACATCAGTAAAAGGAAACTAAACAATTAAAACGAACACATTATAAATATTAGCACATAAAATAAATACAATACTAATAACAATAAAATCAATCAACTATAAAGTTCTAAACACTGCAGTTCTTCTTGTGGCCACTTGAGGCTAGCTCCAAAAGTGAGTCAGCTCCCATAGACTCACATGTTACGATACGCATTAAATAATATATTTACAGCTTGGTTCCTTGATACATAGTTTAAATCATCAATACAACTGTAAAGCAGGCAAATTCTTAGCTCATCTGGCTGAAGGACCAATGAGCTAATGCCAAGGCGAGGCATCTATCATCTGTCCATGAGTCATCCAAGAGTATAAGCCAAATTTTAGTGAAACTCACGCACAGTGACCCCCATTGTTCTCAAGGTCAAGGTCACATTTGTCATTTGGTCTGCACTTTTCTATTTTCACAAGAATCACTACTTCTCCTCAAGTATAAGTCAGAGTTGAGTGAAACTTGGACACAGTGGTCACCAAATTGGTATTTACCCAAATTACTACCCACTCAATGACTGCAGAGTTTCAAACCTTCTCTGCCATTAACATCAGCACAAACACTGTGTGTCATGAACTTCATAGCATGGGTTTCCATTGCGGAGCAGCTGCATGCAAGAGTTCCATCACCAAGCACAACGCCAAGGGACAGCTGGAGTGGTATAAAGCATGCCACCACTGAACTCTGGAGCAGGAGATGTTCTGTGGAGCAATGAATCATGCTTCTCTATTTGGCAATCTTATGAATGAGTCTGGGTTTGGCAGATACCAGGAGAGCATTACCTACTTAACTGCCAAATATAAAGTTTGGTGGAGGAGGGATAATGCTATAGGGGTGTGTTTCTCAGGTTGGCCTGAGCCTTTTAGTTCCAGTGAAGGGAAATCTTAATGCTTTAGCTTGCCAAGACATTTAGGACAATTCCATGCTTCTAACATTTTGGGAACAGATTGGGTCTTTTTCTGTTGCAGGATGACTGTGCCCTGCACAAAGCAAGATCCATAAAAGCATGGCCGGGTGAGTTTGGTGTGGAAAAACTTGACTGGCCCACACAGAGCCCTGTGTGCCTCAACCCCACTGAAACAACTTTAGGATGAACAGCAGAGTTTAAAAGCCAGGCTTTCTCATCTCGCATCAGTGTCTGACCTAACAAATGCTTTTGTGGTTGAATGGGCAAAAGTTCCCACTGACGCACTGCAAAATCTTGTAGGAAGCCTTCCCAGAAGAGCGAAAACTGTTTTAACAGAAAAGGGGGACCGATTCCATATTAATGCCTTTGAATTTAGAATGGGTTGTCATAAAAGCTCTTCTAGGTGCTATTTAGTTAAAGCCCAAAATTAAAAAAACAAAACAAACTGCAGCAAATCACTATGAAAATGCTAAGAAAACTCGAGGACTGGATTAAATGAACCATGAGCCATGTGAACTAACAGAAACACTGGACAGGCACTCCACTCTTGCAGTGTAAAAGAACGTGGTCCTCTTTTCCAAAATGTAATGGGTTCTTTTCTGTGCCCATGCTCCATCTCTCTACTAAGTTTCATGATAAATGACAGTAAGTATTCGATGTGCAGGTGTATCCAATGTGTAACAAACCCCTCAAGCATGAAATTTTATCAGATTTTACTTGTAACTTCTGAAACAGACCTGAATATAAATTGTCCAGGTACAGCATCAACCACCTCCTCTTTACCTCCGATACTCAGTCCCCCTTCATTCATGCCACATTTATTCATAGACACAAGGCAAATGAAATGATTTCCATTCCTACCCATGTTTCCTTTCATGATAAGATGGGGCTGTCTGTCTGTTGTCTGGCTTTTCATTTTGCTTTTTGATTTCACAGATGCTGTTTGTTGCACTGCATTCTAAATGTTGTTGCCCAAACTGAAACTATTTCATGCCAAGATCAATAGACAGAAATCTCTTCACAACTTTTAGAAACGAATATTTTTTTCTTTTTGAAAAGATGACTTCTTTGTTAATGAACACTTGTGACATCAGAGGAACACTCATTCTTTAGCTTTTTATTTGGGGTCCTCTAATCACTGAGGACTGTCGCGTTATGGTCCAGACTGACACGTGCTCAGCTGGTAGAAGGGAATGTAAAGGTCAGTTGTTTTTGAGGAATACTTCTCAGCCTTTGAAAACCGTTGGGGGGAGCTTCTTGAAACTTAAGCTGCACAGGAGTTCTCTATAGACTGATCGATACGAGCGTCACGAGGCAGTGAAGATCTAATGAGGACATGCTATCTAGTTGAGTTAGGCAGTGCAGAACACAGGATTTTCTTTCACGGGATGCTACAGCCAGTGAAAACATACCTCAGTTTTCTTAACTGCTGGTCCAACTAGGCTCACAATTAAGTTTGCTTTAGTTCTCATATGAGGCTGACAGACTTTGAAGTTTCCATAATGCAGTAACAGTTTCCGTAGTGTTTTTCTGTTCAAACTGTCAAATGCCTTCTCATAATTTGTAACATTAATCTAGAACAATGAGATCCCCTCTAGGACTGTTCCACGATGATGCACAGAGTTGCTATCTGGTTGGTGCATGACTGGTTCTACCTGAAGCCTGCTTGCTGATAACATAGCCTCTAGTCTACTCTCCAGGGCTTTTCCAAGATCATTCTGTTGATGGGGACTAAAACGAAGGTGATCCCACTGTAGATGGATCACAGGTAGCAGGATAAGGAAAGCTACTGGGATCTCTTTCTTTTCCTGGATCAGAGTTTCTACACCATTGTGTCATAGTTTGCCTTCAGTGCCTCAGCTTGGATCTTGCCTGTCCCTTGTTGCCCTCCTGTTTGTAAGCAGGTTAATTGTGCTCCTGATCTTCATCTCGCTACCACACCTGGTAAAAGCAGCTCAGGACTTACAGCATTGGTGGTTGGTTGTCAATGGCCGATCCAGGAAGAGCAAAGGGTCTTAACTAGTTCAGATCAACAGTCGTTTCAGTGCACTTTATAATGTCAGGAAAAGACTCAACAATATCAGAAGGGGAAATATGTCCCGTGAGTACACTGTATGTACCTGTATCTGCATACGTGTTTTAGGACATGTGCATAAGTGGACAGTATGTCACACATTATGTAGAAGGCATGACTTCTGGGAGAGAAGCAGGTGGAACTATTATAAGTGTAATGTTTTTATTGTGTTACCTACAGACATCACTGTAATGCAGTAGACAACGTTTCAGTCAGCTGCACATCAGTAACTGTTGAGCAGGACGTGACCTCATCTAATCAGTTAATATAGCCTGGGCTAGATTTACACATTTACACAACTTACTACACAATAAACATTTCTGAATTTGAACTGCACTTGAACCAAATTATCTGGTACATTTAAATTTGGTTATTATTACTGCCCAACATAAAAGATCATTAAACACCAATATATCCAATATAGTCTGTTTCAGCTATAAATAAATGCTACGATTATTACTTTTTCTAACAGTGAACAAGTTTCTGGGCCTTAAAAGGATATAGTTTGTACTTTAAAAGTCTGTAGTTGACAATATTTGATTATGGAAAGGAGGGAACTTCTTTAAAAAGAAGTAATCAAATGATTTATGGTGCAATCATACTGAAAAGATGCCACTGACAGTCCAAAAATGTGAACAATGAATGCATGGGGTTGTGAAGTAAATACTTTATATTACGATACACAAAGGAGCCGCGTAACACGACACTTTTGACAGGGGTCCAGGAAGATCCGTCTGGTTCCTGACGCTTCACTGCTTGGATCCAGGCAGTCCCCCTCTCTGTTTGAGCCTGAAAATGATGAAAAGACATTTTGTGTGTGTAACTGTGGCTGTTGCAGCCAAACGCTGCACAATAGTGAGACATTATATTTAATTTCAACAGAAAAGTCTGTACAGAGAAGTAGCATTGCTAAGTGTTGTTGTACCCTCGTTAGCAAAAAGACAGGACCGGAAGTAAAAACTGCGCAGGTCATGTACCTTCTCTATACATAGTTCCCACATGACGTCACAATATACGAGCGGCCGCCATTGCTATAGGCAAGCTGTAGGCAGCTGTGCATTCAGGACACTTGACGAAACGTCGCCAACCCAACCATTAACAAACTGATTGTACGCCTCCAGTAACTTATAGGCCTAGAATTGCTCACTGGTATAGAAGCTGTGTGCCAACACAAGATAAAGGTACACGTCTTAGACCCCCATTTGACCCACATTCCACTGGAGCCATTATAGCACCGATTATAGTGATCTGTGTCGATTTAGCGTTCCCGATCAAAACAGCGTGAAACAGCTGAAAATTGGGTTCCTGATGATCTATTGCCATTATAGTCCCGTAGTCCAGCATTCACCTTGTGACCCCGGTGCATTGCTGCGGCGTTCAGGATAGACTCACAATGTATTCTTTTTTGATGTTGATAATGTTTGGCATCATTGCCCCCGATCATGCCATTTTGACCGGCTATTATCGGCAATACCAGGACCATGCCGATTATGCAACGGGAATTGTGCGTGATAAATGGCAGTTCACCATCAGTTTACCGCCAATTAAAAGGCTTTCATTATCATAGTACTGAGTTGGTGGCAATGCTGAAACTTCATGGTTCAGCTTTTCCTTTGCTAACGAGTATGGATCCACACCTATTACCTGATCCTCCATACTTAATGATTCTACATAGTCTTTCTCCTTTTGCCTTTCCATGATTTTGATCACAAGTCGAATCCAACATCAAAACAGTTTAAAATTCGCGGGGGAGATAAACAGCAGTGTGTGTAAACAAGTACAGCTTGCCAACAAAAATGGCGTGGCTAAGGAGGTCACGTGACCAAAAAGCATGTCTGTGGGAACTATGTATACAGTACTGGGTAGCTGGTTAGCAGCAACTAAATTTTCAAAATAAGAGCGAGGGGATTGTCAACTAGCACACTGATTGTATATGATGGCATTCCCTTTTGCAGCATAGATTTTCATTAAACTGATGTTTGAGTAAGCAAAATAAATAAATTAACCAGATTTTTAAAAAATCTAACACTTGTATATCGACTGATATTGGTTGTGTAGTTCTAAGGGCTTTTCATTAACTTCTTGTCCACCTCGTTTTAAAGAATTTGTACCTGTTTTGACCTACCAAATGGAAAACCTTTTAAAATAACTATAATGTCACAATTACTGTGACACGTGAACTGTATTAATCCCCGTGGGGGAAATTGTTTAACAGTAAATACTCGTCTTGTCCTTTCAGCTTTTTGCAGTGTGATGCGAGTGCAGCTGCACAAACCACAAGACACTAAGGAGCAGAGTGCAACTGAGGTCAGGGTTAAATAATTTCCCACATTAGATTATTTCTCCTTCAAGAAACAGTTCAGATAATGCAAACGCCTAACCAAGACAAGTTCTTGGTTAGAACTGGGATTACTAGAATGCCTGTACATTTTTCATGCTGAAAGCATGAAATGCCACACACCATCAATGGGCTTATAATTTGATGAGTCCTGACCTTAGCTGCCTCCTCTGCATGGATTCTGGTGTTTGCACACATCAGCGGGGGTTGCTGACCTGTGTCTGCCCCACACTGTGCAAACTCAGTCAGAAGTTAAGTCAACAAAGACCATGTGTGCCCTGAAAGTGAACAGGGTTGGCTTATCAGCCCATGTGTTTCCCCCGCAGCTACTTATGGTCGTCCTGCCTCACAATAAATGTTTTTCAAATGTCTGCTGTCCTCTCCCTCCATGTGATGTGAATGACGACATCGTCCTCTTGAGAATAACTGAGGAGTTTTAGTCCAAAGCGGGCCAGTTGAGTATCAGACTGTCTTTTCACCCTCATGACCCATGTCAGCCCTGCTGCTCTAAATCATGCTGCAGTGATTCACAGGGGTACGGAAGACTTAATTATACATGTTGATTAGTAGTAAATACTCTCTGCCTCTTCAAATTTCCTATTCTGCCTATGATTTGATGAATTAAATTTGAATTTTCCTGAAAGTTAAACAGTTGTTTGCTTTCAGACCTGCTGATGTTGTGTATGTGTGCATTTGCCCTGAGCAGCAGCAGCCAGAGGTAAAAAAATTAAGCCAAAATTTGTCTTCATCAAATGACAGGCAACTGCTAACCTTACCTCCACCCATTCGATTCAACAAATAAGACTTCTTGGTGCCTTTTTGAGTATGTAGTTATCTGACAAATAATGTGGAATATGGCACCACAACAAAATGTAGATTTCTATGAAGCTGATTTCCATTAACACAAAATGTTGGCTTAAAATAAAAACTTGCACAATTTAATTTAAGAACAAAATTATTTTTACGTAATTATTCATGAAATAGTGAAAAATTATGTTTATGTAATTATTCATGAAATAGTGAAAAATTATGTTTATTATTATTTCAGTAGTACTGTAAAAATCACACAAAAAATATTTTTATCTGTGTGTGTGTCTTAAGATTTGTATGAACTAACAACTAAGTGTTGTTTTTCCCTTGAAACTTTCTGTGTTCAAGAAAAAAAGAAATCAGCTTTAACAATGAAATGATCTGCTTGTAGAAGCACGAACAATTCTAAACTGTACATTTCTTTACAAAACTGATATCAATGTTAACAATATATCCAGTGTTAGGTCACAGTAGTACAATAATTTTAATTCTATACCAGCAAGAAAATGATTTTTTAAAATCTGTAATGGTGACAGAAAGTATGCAATCTTTGGTGCTTGTGTGAAACAAATTAATTTTACATGTATAGATTGGGTACTAACAGGCACTTTACAGTCTCTTTCACATATGGCCATTTTTAGCTCCAGAAACCCAACGTGGTAGTGGCCAAAGGACTAAACTGAGGATTTAAAATGCAGTCAAGAAAGCAGTTGTTGATATCACGTCAGTTACATATGTATTTTTTTTGCAGTTTTTGGTTTGATCACAGTACCTTGTATCTTTGTAATTCACTTTACATATGACATGCTTTACTGCTGCAGCTACTGCATTGATACTATATAGTATGTGCAGTGCAGATCACTGATGTGCCAATGGACACATCAACAATGGTGATAATGTGCCAGTTGCAGTGATGTTATACCTTGTTTTCCTGTTGTATTATCCATCCACCCAATCTATTCATTTTCTGCCACTTATCCAGGGGAGTGGGGGTGGGTGAGAGGGGGGGTCACAGAGGCGTTATAAATCAGCTGATAGGTGTGATCTCTCTAGTGTGTTCTGGGTTTACCCCAGGACCTCTTCCCAAGGTGTTTGAAACACCTCACCTAGGAAGCATCCTAGTTGATGTGGAGGAACATGTATTAGATCACTGTTATTACTAGCTTCATATTAATCATCCATTACTGTGTGTTCACTGTGACTTGCTGCTCTCATTCTGGTATAACCTTTCTCTTCATGTTGGAAGTAGGAAATCTGGTTCACTCCTGGCTCTCTCTTTCTGTCTCACCCACTGTGTTTGCACAGAGGTGGAGAACAGCAGCTGCCTACACCTATTGTATGCACTTATTCCATTTTTGCTGCACAATTAACGTCATAGCGAGTGAATACCAATGCATTAAAGTGCAAGATTTCCCCAAATGACAATCTTTTCCATTTTTTGTGTCAGTTCTCACGGTGTTCAGAGTCAGGTTCCAGGTGTTTCAAGCACTTTTTGCTGTCTGATTCACTGGAACATTTCTCTCCAACAGAATTTCCTCTTCTTCACCCGATGGACTCATAACACAGTTGATGCTACACTGTTTCCTTATACAAACTTGTGGTACAAATTGGTATTACACAAAAGTTTGGGGTAGCCTGTGAAATAATTCCAAGCCAATTTTCAAAACGAAAACCAAAGATGTTTTGGACCCAAAATCATAGCAGTCTTCTTTTAATAATCTGTTGATAGGATCAATTAATTCTGAGAGTATGTAAACAGTTTTAATCTAAAGATTGCCTTTAACCTGGGTTGTGTGTTTGTCTGTGAAAGACTTTGTTGTGTATGGGGAGGGCATGGTGAAGAGAGGAGGAGAGACAGGTGAACCATTTTGTATGTATAAATCAGATCAAACAAGTTAGCAACAAAGAGCCAGGCAAATGATCTGAATGAATACACTATTAGCTGTATTGCTCATATCCTTCACTTATGGTTGGCTAAATCATTCTTTGCTGTATGGGAACATAGTTATGTCGTTTGTGTTTGGGCTACCTAGTATGTAGAACTGATGGGGAGTCCCAGGTGAGGTCACATGGGCCAAGGTGTGAATTCAAATTTTGGCTCATGTGACCTTAATGATCCATGCCTCAATTCAAACTCTAGCTCATGTGACCCTAATGACTTACATGATGATAATTTGGGTCAGTGATGCTCAGGAACACCTCCAAGGTGACAACCCCGCTAGGGGTTAAATACTCAGGACTCCCCATCATCTTTTATGTCATATTCCTTTAAACTCCAAAGTCAGTAGTTAAAACTGGGAGAGACGTCACACCTGAGTTGACCATGCTCCAGTAGTATAGTTGGAAAAACAGGCAATGTAGAACAGTTCAGTCATTGCTGGCAATACCTGGAGCACATAACAATGGTGTTTTTTTGTGCTTGAAAACACTGCAACACATTCACTGATAGAGTCTGATCACTGCACCGTGTGCGACTTATTTAGTGAGTCACAAATACACAAAAGTGGCAGTGCAGGTTACAAGTTCTACAGTTTTACTTATTGTTTAGATGTGTTGCTGCCATCTTGGACTGCGGAGTTGGGGTTGGTGTGGATGAACTGACTTTTCGAGCGGGAAGTCCGACTTGTGTGGGCGTCCTAACTAGGAACTTGGGATTTCTGATGTCCCACCTCAAATGGAACAAAGCGTTAGAAATGAGGAAAGTTCTCTGATGAGAAATTAAACATTATTGAGAACCTAAAGAAGAAGTCAAGTTGTCTTCGATTTAACCACTTAAGACTAACGTGACCTGGATGACTGATAACCTACACATTGCAGTTAACCCTGAACTGGGGCTGTTGGGAACCTCAAAGCTAACTTGATTGCAGTTCTGATGCATTCTGTTCAAAAGTAATCTTTAATGCAAAAAATAGAAAGATGGTGAGCATGCTTTTAAAGACTCTTGCACCAGTGAAATCCAAAATGAAACATAACTGTTTATACAGTGAATTTAATCAGGCTGACTTGAAACCAATTCAAAAAGAAAAGAAAACAAAAATCCGAGCTTTAGAGGCTGTATTAATGATTGGACAGCAGGACGGTACAGAACATCTCTGTAATTGAGTGTGGAGGTAACCCTAAATGAACTATGGTTTTGCAGATTAGAAAACAAAGGCAGCCTCGGCATGACGTGATAGCCGAGCAGTTGCCTCATACCACATGATTGCATATGACCAGAGCCGCTAGACTGCTGGCCAACCAGACCATTTGGTTCATGTAATTTTCCCAGTGTCTCTCCCTACTTCCTGTCTCTGTCATCTACTGCTTTCAAATAAGGGTTTAAACTGAAAGCCTAATGAGACTTTAAATTTTGAGTCAAATGTCAATATTGTTGTTTTAGTGTCAAGACAAATTCTTAAGCATTTTTCTAATGAAGACAGCACAAATTAGTGGGATTGTTGGATGGGAGAGAACACAATGGACTGTATCCTATCTTCATTTCAAACAAGTCTATCACTCAAAAAATGACTATATTAATATGAGTTTGAGCTTGGGGCCTACAAAATAGTATCATCAGCCTTGTTTCTGTTGCCAGAGACTATATCATTCAGTCAGGTAGGTAGGTAATTTTACAGTCAATCAACAGTACATTACAGGAAATTCCATTCCGCTGATTATGATAAGATTGGCCTTGGTCCAAAAGCGCTTGCATGCAATGTTCTGGAAGGAAGGCAAAGATGTCCCAATGACCTTTTCCACAATTCTCATAGCTCTGTGTACAGCCTTCTGGATTGAGGTTATGCAGTCCCCAAATCAGACCCAAATGTAGCAAGTTTAGCACGCCCTCTATAGTACTACTAATAGAAAGTCATGAGGATGGAAGGGGGGGGTGGGTGCTCTTGTCAGTGTAGAAAATTCAAGCTTTTCTTTGCCGTCTTTACCAGAGAGCTAGCGTTGAGAGTCCATGTCAAATTGTCATCAGTGAGAAGTGGAGTATGACTATCCTGGCCTCATCTAAAGTCAAGTTATTTCATTAGTCCTCTCAACATTCAGGATCAGGTTATTTTTGTTGCACCAGGCCACCAGCTAGCGCACCCCTTCCCAGTGCTGATAAACACTGTAATATTGCAACTGGTCAGCTTAACACACACGTCAAACAACTGTTGATCATTACTAAGCATAACTTGCATAAGTGTTAATTGTTGATTTGTTTGGCTTTTAGTCAAAAATTGCTACAACAACTTGCATATCAAAAGGTTATGCAACAGAATGTTGTTCCTTCTTGTCTTTTTCATATGCTTTTACATTTACTTTTTATTTTAATTCTGTCTGTTGTGTGGTCTTGTTCAGTTGATTACAGCCAAACCTATGTCTGTGTAATGCCTTCAATAAAAGGCTTCTTCCATTCAGCAGTTTGTTCACTATGTTCGATAGTGTTTTTGTGTCAGTTTAATGTAATAATAATTCAAAAAACCTAACCAAAGGTAGTGAGTGTCTTTCTAGAAGAAGAGGGGTAGATTTCTGTCCTTAAACTACTGGCATATAAAGGCAATGTGTAGTTGCATCACTGAAAAATGTGTCAACAATATATAAAAGTATACTGGTAGTCAAATTCGGTGCAATCCCAACAGATCAGCTGATCTCTATACATCATTTTACATCAGGTAGCGCATGCTACATGTATTTAAGATGCTCTTTCCTGCCTGCAGTTGCACATCTGCAAACAGCTTTGCAACCCCCAGCTGTTAGCTAATGTGTCACTTCATTTTAAAATGTTCAAGATTCAGTATTCTTGAGAATGGCCCAGCCAGAGCCCTGACTTACAGTAAATCCATTTAAAAACCTGTGGGGGGACCTGAAAAGGGCAGTGCACAAGAGATGTCCTCACAGTCTGACAGATTTGGAGCGCTTTTGTAAGGAAGGGTGGGCAAAGATTGCCAAGTCAAGATGTGCCATGCAGATAGCCCTCTACCCAAAAATACCTGAATGCTGTAATTGGTGCTTCAACAAATTATTAGTTTAGTGTGTACACACTTCTGCAACCAGCTTGTTGTACATTTCTTATAATTGATATTTTCCCCCCCTAACAGATTTGTTTCATTTACAGTTGAATTATAAAGGTTATAGGTCACATTAAAGATGGAAAAAGTTTCGAGATGATTTAACGAGGTCTTATTTTTTTTATATCGGAAAAACCTGGTATTTTAACAAGGGATATGTTCACTTTTTTGTGTCCACTGTATGTATTGTCAAAATCTAAACAGGTATCAGGCCCCACCACAAAAATATACTTGTCTCCAACATATACCCCACTTCTTTGTGCGTTTTTAAATAGAGTTGACGTAATCTTTATAGAGCCTATCAGCAGAAGGTCTTAGTAACCTTGCAGTTTCTGAAGCCATCATGTGACTGGCTCCTAATTTTGAGACTGCCGGCAATAAAATACCAGCATTTGTATGACTCATGTTTGGTCATGCGTAAAATTCTACAATTGCTTTACAGAGAATTTGTAAATCAAAAACTGATTTGCCTCAAGGCAAACGGCCTTTGCCTGTCGGCATGTAATGGGCTTTACCGATATTCCTCAGGGACAAAAAGCCTGGTATCTACAGATGTTTATATGAGTGGTTGGGACAGACAGACGCAAGTACCACAAACATTTCTATTTGTTTGCTTTACAGGGACAGTGCATATCAGAATCAGAGTCAGAATACTTTTTTAATCCCCGGGGGGAACTTACTAATACTATGGCCAAATGTGTCCAAACTTTTGACTGGCAGTGTACCTACCAAACACCTCCTCATCCTCTCTGTTTCCTTCACCTACATCTAACTTACTCCAGAATTCCTTTTTCTCTTCTGTCATCCAACTTATGGGGTGTATGCACTAACAACATTCAGCATCACACCTTCAATTTCCAGTTTCAAAGTCATAATTCTATCTGACCCTCTCTTCACCTCCAGAACACTCTTCACATACTCTTCCTTCAAGATTACTCCTACTCCATTTCTCTTTCTATCTACACCATGGAAGAACAGTTTCAATCCACGTCTTGCGCATACAATATATCTACCTTCCTTCTCTCCATCATATCAGCCAGCTCTCTCCCTTTACTAGTCATAGTTCCTACATTTAAAGTCCCTACTCTCACCTCCACCCTCCTACCTTTCCTTCTTTCTCTCTGCCTCCTAACATGCTTTCCCCCTATCCCCCTCTTTTGTCTTCAGTCAACAGTAGCATAGTTTCCACTGGCACCCAGTTGGCTAACGGCACCAGAGGCAGTCATTGTTAACCCGGGCTGCAGCTGATCCAATATGGAAGTCATATGATGAATCTCCACATTTGATTTGGCAAAGATTTTACATTGGATGCCCTTCCTGATGCAACCCTTCCCGTTTACCTGGACTGGCACTAGGACTACATCTGCTTGTGGGCCCCTGTGGCTGGGTTTTTGGGTGTACTCTCTCTTGGGTGTACCAGTGCCACTTTCATTTAATACAACTGTTCAGAGAAAGTGGCCTAATCCCATACAGAACCTTATACTGTACATAAAAAAGCTTGAACCGAAAGCTGAAAAATTGCATTTGGGAAGTGAACGGAACAAAAATCCTTCTTAGACATCATTCGATTGAAATGACATAACCAAATATAACTGAATTTAAAAGTAGTTGCATATTTTTTACCTTGCATAAGGCTTCCTCGGTGCTGTAATCCTCACTAATCCTCCTCTGTTAACCGGCTTTCTCATGAAGCTTTTTCAGTTTTATGAGGACATTCTCCTCCTGATCAATGCAAAGACATACCAAACACAAAAAACTAGGTAAATATTAACTGTTATGCATTTGTTATTTGAAAGATAATGCACTGGTTGGTATAAATAATGGTAAGAAGGCTTTTAAATTTAGCTTTCAGTAACCTTATCACGCCCGTAAGCTCAGAAAAATCCTGAACAGACTCTCTCTGGATGAAGGGAGGACACATACATTAACATTATGAATGCTCTCCATTATTGAAATGATTTTTTTTTTACCATGCTGGAATTGATTATGAGGTCATTCAGATGGTCTAGAACATCTTGACAGCTGCTAGACACATTACCATCTGAGCATGGATATTCATGGTTCTCAATGGATTTTCTCTTAGGGATTGGGTGGCACTGATTTCAGGTCAATATTTCCTCACAAGTGACCCTTATGAAGGCCTTTATTCGGATCATTATTTACCATGAAGAAAAAGAAAGTTTTTTATTACACTTGATGTGGCTCTGATGGTTTGAGTGCCATGGTGACAGAGTGAGTGCATAACTGGAAGGAGGCTTCGGCTTTGTCCTGTAGCTCTTCACCAAGTCCTCAACCCAAATGTTTACAGCAGAGCTCCACAAATGAATAGTCCTCAATAATATGGTCATTTGGATATAAAAGAACAGAACGTACACTATATGGACAGAATGCTGTAGAATGGGTACATTATATAGACAAAAGTATTAGGCCATGTCTCTTCATCATCAATCACTGAAATCAGCTGTTTCATTCAGCCCCATTACCACAGGTGTATAGAATCCAGCATCGAGCCATGCAGTCTGCCTTTACAAATATTTGTGAAAGAATGGGTCATTCTAAAGAGCTGAATTCCAGAATGTACTGCAATAAGATGCCACTGCTGCTATGAGTCAGTTTGTTAAATTTCTCCACCCCCCCCCCAGATATTCCACCATCACCTGTAAGTGGAATTATAGCAAAGTGGAAGCATTTAAGAACCACATCAACCTTGCCTCAAAGCAGCAGTTACAGAAAGTTGGCACCCTGGAAAGTTACAGAGCAGGTTGCCAAGTGCTGAGGCACAAAAAACTAACGCACTCTGCCAACCTAATAACTGTAGAGTTCCAAACCTCCTCTGGCATCAACATCAGCACAAAAACTCTGCCGATAGTGGTATAAAGCTGTCACCAATGGACTCTGGAGCAGTGAAAATTTGTTCTGTGGAGTGACAAGCCACGCTCCTCTATCTCTATCTGGCAGGCTGATGAACAAGTCTGGGTCTGGTGAATGCCAAGGCTACCTCCCTGACTGCACTGTGCCAACTGTAAAGTTTGGTGGTTGAGGGAGAGAGCAATGGGGTTGCTTTTCTGGGGTTGGCCTGGGCCGCTTAGTTACAGTGAAGGAAAATCTTAATGCTTCAGCTTACCAATGCATCTTGGATGATTCTGTTTCCAGATTTGTAGGGAAACATTGGTGAAGACCTTCAGGTCCTGTTAAAGGCCTTTTCCGTGCCTTGCTTTCTAAGGTCTATAAAGGCGTGATTGAATGGGATTATTGTAGAATGAACTTGACCAGCCCATACAAAGCTCTCACCTCAATGCCATCCAGAACCTTTGGGATGAACTAGAACAGAGATTGTGAGCCAGGCCCTCTCATCCAACTTCATTGTGCGACTGCACAAATGGTCTTGCAGATGAATGGGCCACAGACACACCCTGGATTCTTGTAGAAAGCCTTCTGAGAATAGTGGAAGCTGTTCCAGCTGCAAAGGGGGGGACCAACTCCATATTAATGCCAATGGATTTACAATAGGATATCATACAAGCTCCTGTAGGTGAAATATGCAGGTGCCCCAATACTTTTGTCCATACAGTGTAACTGGACTGACATTAACCTGGTGCATAGACATGTCTTACAGTGGGTGTTCAAGAGAGAGAGCAGTTTGCAGTGTTTCAGTGTTTCTGTGACACTTCTACACAGAGAATGTTGATAGTGAAAAATGCTCTGTAGACAGCACTGGTCATTACTGAAATAAATTAATTAGTGCATTGTTCATCTGGAAAACTTTTTCTCCTCACTCTTTCTTACAAAAGCACTTAAAATTGGTTAGATTGTGAGGGCATCTCTTATACACAGCCCTCTTCAGGTCACTCCACAGATTTTCAGTTGGATTCAGGTCTGGCTTCTGGCTGGGCCATTCCAAAATTTTAACTTTCTTCATGGTGAAACCATTCTTTTGTTGATTTGGGTGTACGGTTGGGGTCATTGTGATGCTAAACGGTTAAATTCCTTTTCAGCTGTCTAGCAGACATCTGACAGGTATTTGGAACTGTTCACAAGTCCTTTCACCTTAACAAAAGTTCCAGTTCCAGCTGAAGAAAAGCAACCCAAAAGCATGATGCTGCCACCACCATGCTTCATGGTGTTCTTCTGGTGATATGCAGCGTTGTTTTTATGACAAACATACCTTTTGGAATTGTGGCCAAAAAGATCAACCTTTGTTCCATCAGACCATAACACATTTTCCCACATACTTTAGGAAACCAGGTGTATTTTTTTTGGAAAATTTAGCCAGGCAGTGATATTTCTCTTTGTATAAAAGACTCTGCCTTACGACCCTACCCCATAGTCCAGACATAGGACATGAGATTTTTGTTACATGTACTACACAACCAGTATTTGCCAGAAATCCCTGCAGCTTTTTTGATGATTCCCTTTGATATTTTGTCAGCTCTCTGTGAACCATGGCTTTTGCTGTAGGATGTAACTGAGTAAATGTCAAGAAAATCAGTCACTTTAAATAATGGCAGGTGTGTACCCAAAAAGACTGAATGCTGTAATTAAAGCAAAAGGTGCTTCAACAAAGTATTAGTTTTAGCACATGCACACTTCTGCAACCAGCTTATTGTACATTTAAAAAAAAAAATTACCCTCAAACAGATTTGTTTCTTTTTCAATTGAATCATGTAGGATATCGGTCACATTAAAGGTGGAAAAAGTTTTTAAATGATTTATCGTGGTCTCATTCTTTTGCATAATGAGAAAACCTGGCATTCAACAGGTGTCCACTGTATGTAAAGTCTGCAAACAAGTGAGTGAGGATATGGAAGTATGTGTGTGTGTGTGTCTGTGTGTGTCCTGCTTAGTTTCAATGATTCCAAGATTCATGTCTGGAATCTCGATTTGAGATTCTTGGCATGACATGGCTCTTGGCCTAGGGAATAGGGTGCACATCTGACATCTGACCGTAATGTGAATGTGTTTAGTTGTTACAAGATCTGTTACATGTATTTCTTGTTAGCATGTGAGGCTACCATGTATTGAAAATATATTATCCTTTAGGATAACATTGCTTATGGTTGACCAGTGAACAGCAAACATCATAGTTGAGAGGACTGTTCCAATCTAGGAGAAACAAAATTTTTTAATGAAAGATTTTCAAGACACATCAAGTTCCCAGCAACGTTCCCTCTAAGCTGTGCGCTTGCGCAATCGCGCACTTCTCCGGCGTCCTCCGCGCACAGCAAATCTATGTAGCGCACATGCGCACAGCAAGTCTGTTCAGCGCGCATGCAAGCGCGCAGCTTAGAGGGACCATTGGTTCCCAGCATCATTATTAGACTTAAAGTACATCAACAAACCTTTCTTGGCATGGGATGAACAGCAAAGTTTCACCTAGGGGAATCAGGTGTACTTTAATATGGCAAAGAATGCACATAGAAAGTCCTCTTGATTTTTGTAGGCATGGGTCAGCTGCATGTCTGGTAAGTAAGGATAAAAACACCACTGGTCAAGCAGTGATGTAGACCAATAATAATGCTGGGGGAGTTTTATTGCTATAGGAGCTAGTTAATGCCATGTCTTAATGTCAGTTCTTGCGACAGGAATCATCCCTGAAATGGTTGTGAGGGGCTATCAGTCCCCAGATTAAAATTAATTTTAAAAAATGGCAGAAACAAAAGGAAGCTGTTCCATATAAGAGTAGTCATTACTGGATTTCACAGAGGTCAAAGGATATAATTTTCAGTCTTGAGCTTAGTAGTCAGTAATTTTGCTTATATGGTCTTTATGACAAAAGTTTTTTTTGCTCGTCCAGCTGAAGGACTGATGACCTAATGCCATGGCGAAGCGTCCGTCCATCCACTATTCACAAAAATTGCTACTCCTCCTACAGTGTTGGTCAGAATTTAACACAGTGATCACCTGATGGGTCTTCACCCAACTTGTCCTCAAGGCCAAGGTCATATTTGTCATTTATACCCACTTCTCTATTTCCAGAAGAAACGCTTCTCTGACAGTGTTGGTCCAATTTTAGCCAAACTTGCACACAATGATCGCCTTATAGATCTTCACCCAAATTATGCTCAAGATGAAAATCACATTTACGGATCGCTTGACCTGATTATGACTGTTTGTGAACTTCTTGACTTTGCAGTGGATTTTGATTCTCATTAGTGATGATCATTGATGATAAAGCGTATCACTTGCTTTCTGTACTTCAATCATTCCAGTAAGCTGAGTTGTGAGGCATTTTGTTAAGTGATTATTGGAACAATCCTTAGCTTGCAGCAAGAGTGATTGAAGTTGTTCATTGCAGAAGGAACAGGGTGTGTAGGAAAATACACAAGGGATTGGGATCGCCAACATTAAGTGATCATAATTCAGCACTATTGGTTTTGGACTGCAATCCAGTATGATATCTGTCTAGACTGATATTAAGTGATATTACATAAAGCAGTTTGCCCTTTCTTTGTGTGTATATATGAGTGTGTGCATCTGTATAAACAGTAGATGATGGAATCCCCCCAATTTATTGCTATTTCACACTGAAAAATGGTCATTAAATTATTGAACCACATTCAATAGTGAAGAACTCTGTGGGAACCACTCTTATATCTAATGATGTTACTTGCCTATTTAGTTTAATTGGGTTAAGAGATATTCTGATGTTTTTTTAAATAAAAAAACAATGAAATTTCTGTGTCAGTCTATTATATGTTGTTCATGTACCATTTTCAATCAAAATTTCTCTTTCTCCCACCCCACTCCAACCCTCACTCCTCTCATCTTTATCTTTATTGTTTTCTCTGGCCACACACCCTATTCTGTTGCCTTTCCCTTTCATGCCTCTTCTTCTTTTCTCTTCCTCCTCCTCCTCACCTCTGTCTCTTCTATTTTTTGCCCTTGTAGTGACAGGAAAGCCCTTTTTCATCGTGTCAAGTTTATCCCACCGCTGGCTGTTTGGCTGGGAGGGCTGCCAATTCTATGGCTGGGCAGGCTTCTTTTTTGGTTGTGGGAGCCTCATCACAATGACTGTGGTCAGCCTGGACCGGTATCTCAAGATTTGCCATCTTCAATATGGTATGTCACAAACTCCCTTAGGGCCCTGTCACACCATGATGATTTAACAAGCGTATGCTGACACATCTGTATACATAATGTATATATAACACGTTGCCAACATATATAGAATGTAATACCAATGAATGCTAGCATGCAATACACTAGCATTCATTGTTACCAAAAATGTATTATGTATTAATTATTATTATTTTATTAAAATTTAATGTGGCTTAATGTAATAGCACCATATATGAACATACTGTCAGAACCAACCAAACTAGTTGGCATACACCTCAACCCGTCTAAGGTTGTTTTTTTAAACCTTCATTTTCTTTAAATTGCACATCTTCAAGGCCTGGCTAAAAAACATTTCGCTTGACTTGGAGGTTGTCTGTTGGGCTATATAGAGACACAGTTAAGTATAATAGTCATCATGCTGTGAAGGCATTTCTTTGAAAATTAGTCTAGCAGTCGACATGTATATATATCTACATACAAGTGAGGTTGAAGAAAATTGTGTCTTTTTGGCTCTCTTTCCACTCAAACTCTCTTACTACTCTTGTTTTTTCTTCAATTGTAGGCACATGGCTAAAACGCCACCATGCCTTCCTGTGCCTGGCCTTTGTATGGGTGTATGCAGCCTTCTGGGCCACCATGCCCCTCGTGGGCTGGGGTAACTACGCCCCAGAGCCCTTCGGGACCTCCTGCACATTGGACTGGTGGTTGGCACAAGCCTCTGTGTCTGGCCAGAGCTTTGTCATGAGCATCTTGTTCTTCTGTCTTGTACTCCCTGCCGGCATCATTGTCTTCTCCTATGTTATGATCATCTTCAAGGTCAAGTCCTCCGCTAAGGAAATTTCACACTACGATGCCCGCATCAAAAACAGCCACAACCTTGAGATGAAACTCACAAAGGTGGGTGCAACATTGGTAATGACGGGGGCTGGACAAAATAAGTGGAATAAACTAAGGCTATTAGAGGGAAGAAATGAGGGAAACGACTTTTCACTGCTGCTTCAGAAACTGTGACTCAATTTGTGGTGAATATATTTCTGTATACTCTCCTAGGTGGCAATGCTGATCTGCGCTGGCTTCTTGATAGCCTGGATTCCTTACGCAGTGGTGTCAGTGGTGTCAGCGTTTGGCGAGCCAGACTCGGTCCCCATCCCTGTGTCTGTTATTCCCACATTACTGGCCAAGTCATCAGCGATGTACAACCCCATTATCTACCAGCTAGTGGACCTGAAAAACTCATGCTCAGCCTGCTATTTTAAGATCCTGAAGAAACGAAAGCATTTTAGAAAGTCAAGGTAAACTAGCTTTTATACATACACATCCAGCCATATTCTTGTGGGTTTCACGAGGGGCAGAAGAAACTGTCTTTTTTCAATTCTCAGAGTCAGTTTGGTAATGTTTAACCAATAAAAATACTTGCTAGGGTATCGAGTATTGTTAGGGTCCTCGACAATGACATCCAGCTTGCACTGGGGTGATTTGCAGCTGAGTATAAAGCAGCTGTGATGAGAATTAGCACATCAAAATCCAAGTACCTTTCGGCTGCTCCCTTGTATTCTCCACAGCGGATTAATCCACATTGGCAATCTGACAGGGATTTTATGCCAGATGTCCTTCCTGACGCAATCCTCCATGGTGAGAGGGGCTTGTGTCCCCACCTGGAATCGAACGAGGGACCTTTTGCTTCAAAGGCGAATGCGCAAACCACTACGCTACCGAGGCCATGATAATTTAAAAAAAAATAACAAGGATAGAGTGCCTTCTCCAGGTTGGGAATAAGTTGCTACCCTAAGTGGAGGAGTTCAAGTATCTTAGGGTCTTGTTCATGAGTGATGGGAGAGTGGAGCAGGAGATTGCATATGGTTTGGTGCAAACTAGTCTGTTATGATGATATGATATTCTGGGCATGTCCTACTGGGAGAAAACTGGAGAGATTACATCTCTTGGCTGGCTTGCAAATGCCTTGGCATTGAGCTGGAGAAGGTGACCAGGGACAGGGACGTCTGGGCATTTCTAACGAGGCTGCTGCCCCTGTGACCCAGACCTGGATAAGCAGAAGAAGATGGATGGATGGATGGATGGATGGATGGATTTCCAAAGAGAGCTTCCTCCCACAGTCCAAGCACATGCATGTTAGGTTATTCTGGTTGGTGATGAAGCACACTGAATACAGTGTTGTATAAACAAATGTTAAAATGTGACTTGTAGTCTAAAGTGTTTTGAGTGGTCAATGAAACTTGAAAACCATTATGTAAATGCAATTTTATTACATTAAACCTTTTGAAGGTGACCCTATACTCTTGTCCATATAGTGTACATGCACAGAAAATTTAAATGGCACTGAAAAGGTTTTTTAAAGAAATTGTGGACATTTCACAGAAATATTGTGGCTGTTTTGATAAATTGACAACCTTCCCATCCTTATAGCATCCTTGAAAGGTGCATTTTAAAACCTCTTTTCAAACTTTTAAAAGTTCTTTATAGAAATAGTTATATAGTGCCTTTGTTAGCACCATTACAGCAGCACTAAACAGCTATAGACATAGAAGAAAAAGGCTTCATGTTTTTGATGGGTTTGTGAAGGTCATCACTAAAATGTGAGTGTCAAATTCCTCCCATTAACCAAAGCTTTCAGAATATATGCAAGCTGAAACTAAATATGACATAAGGATGTGAAAAGCAACATCAGCTATTGAGAACTCTTCTTTTGTCAGAAAGAAGTGGAACATCATTCAGGTTCTACCTGAATGCTGCTGTTTAATTTCCTTCTCAAGGGTATCATCAAGTCAACTAAGTCCCTTTTTTTATTATTGTATAAATTCATACATACAATCCCTTTCAGACAGCAAGCACAGAAAGCAACTTTCTTTGCCCTTGTTGACTTTTTCTTTTTCTTTAACTCTAACTGGCATAATACTGAATTTACTTAAGGGCTTAAAAATTACCTGCCCCAGCAAGAGAAGAAATAGAGCTGCAGTAAGTCAGTCCAAAAGATCTGCTTTATTAGCTTTATTATATCCCAGAAAAGCATGGATATGATGGAATCCATTAGTGCTTGTGTCATTGCAAGAGTGCAAAAACTATTTGAATTTTGGCAAAGTGATAGATCTCCATGAGATGTGGAGCTGATTAGATTTTTAGCCATTTTGAAAATACAGATTGGCCTCCAAGTGGCATTTTTTGTAATTTTTTACATTTTTACTGTAGCTATTAGTCTGCAACCATTCACTATTCTGATCTTCATAAAACAAAAAGCAAGTTGATCACAGGATCATACACATTCATGGTGACACCATGTCATGTCTGCCACAATTTCTGGTGCTACCAGTAGAATCTGTAAAAAAAAAAATGCATGTTTTCAGCCATATCTCTCTGACTTTTCATCAAATCTGCACCAAACGAAAATCAAATTGATCATGGTATCTTATACGTTCATGGTGACATCATGCCACCACCACTGCCACTGCCAGAAACCCTTCCTTCAAGCTTGATAATTCAAAAACTATTTATTGCAGGATTTTGAATTTTGACCGAGTGACAGACTTCCATGAGATGTGGAGCTGATTAGATTTTCAGCCATTTTGAAAACACAGATTTCTAAAAATGACTAAGTCTTCATTAATCCCATGCGAACGTACACCTATCTGGAACAACCCTGACATACTACAGAACAATAACATGATTAACTTCCCAGCCTGGAGTTGTAAAGGAATTAAATACTTGGAACATATATTAGAAGGAACAGACTTTATTCCGTTTGACAGAATAGCTATACAGTATGGGATTAACAAGAAAGGATTTTTAGAATATCAACAAATTAAATCTATAATAAAAAAGAAATTTAAACCTAATCAAGTTGAATTACAAACACCACCAAGTGTGGTACAATTCCTTAATCTTAAAACCCCCAAACTGCTGTCTAAAATATACAGGACACTCTCCAAAACAGAGGAATCAATATCCCTTCCTATTGCAAAATGGGAAGTGGGTTTATCAGTTAGCTTGGACCAAAACTTCTGGTCTCAGATATGCTTAAAAACCTTTAAATTGATTAGCAATCCCAGTCTACAATTAATACAATACAAAATACTACATACGAGTGCACTATAGAGGTCAGC
>VUQH01087533.1:0-30552 GCA_015106775.1 Etroplus canarensis
AAAAGACTTTGATACACTCTGGGAACCATATATAAATATGATGACAAATGAAAGTGTTAGATTTTTATGAAATGATTTATGAACATTGTAAAATGTAGCCACCATTTTCTTTCTTCCTCCCCCCTTCCCCACCCTTTTCTTTCTTTTCTTTTTCTTTTTCTGTTTTTTGTTTTTTCTTTTCCCTTTTTTTAATTTATTTTTAAATTATTTTTTATTGTTTTTTAATGTATTTATTATTCTTATTTATTTAATTTTTTTTTGTTTTTTCTTAATTTGTTTTTATGTATTTCTTTTCTTTTCTTTTTTTTATGATGCAAGGGAATTAAGGCTGTCTGTCTATGTGTATGTATGTGTATATGTTATGTGTTTGTGAAATAATTTTGAAAAAGACAATAAATATATTGGCAAAAAAAAGAGGTAACTGTCTAAACTGTTTAGAGCCTTCTGAAGCCAGAGTTAAAATTACATATATAATGAGATCATTATTTAAAACTTTGGTCATATTTAAAATGAGAATCCACCATTGTAACAGTCTATGTGCACTGAACACTTCATTACACCTTACATAGCTGCCCCCCCCCCTTTTATCTTCAAAACAGCCTTAATTCTTCATGGCACAGATTCAACAAGGTTGCTCCATAATGACATGATACCATCACACAGTTGATGAAGATCTATCGGATGCACATCCATGGTATGATTCCACCACATATCAGTCGATGAGATCTGGTGACATTGGAGGCCATTTGAGTGCAGTGAACTCACTGTCATGTTCAAAAAACTAGTTTGAGACCATTTGTGACAAGGTCCTTTGACCTGTTGGAAGAAGCCATCAGAATATGGGTACACTGTGGTCATAACGGTTAGACGTGGTCGGCAAGTATACTCAGATAGGGTTTGGCATGTAAACAATGCCTAATTGGTACAAAGGAGCCCAAAGTGTGCCAAGAAAATATCCCCCACTCCATTACAATACCATCACCAGTCTGAACCACTGATTCGACAGGCTAGATCAGCAGAAATTGAAACTCATCAGACATGAGACTGGGCAATGTTTTTGCAATCTTCTGTTGTTCAATTTCAGTGAGCCCGTGCCAGATGAACCTTCAGTTTCCTGTTCTAAGCTGACAGGAGCGGCACCCGATGTGGTCTTTTACTGCTGTAACTCATCTGCTTCAAGGTTCCAGTGTGTGGTGCATTCAGAGATGCTCCTCTACATGCCTTGGTTGTAACAAGTGGTTATTTGAGTTACTGTTGCCTTCGTATCAGCTTGAAGCAGTCCTGCCATTCTCTCCTGACTTCTGGCATCAACAAGGGCCCAGAGACCTGCCGCTCACTGTATATTTTATCTTTTTTGGACCATTCTAGAGATGGCTGGAAATGCCAGTAAATCAGTAGTTTCTGAAATATTCAGACCAGCCCGTCTGGCCCAAACAACCACGCAGCATACGAAGTTTCTTAAATCACCTTTCTTTCCCATTCCGATGCTCGCTTTGAACTTCAGTGGGTCATCTTGACTGTCTGACTGACAGCTACTACCATGTTGTTGGCTGATTAGATATTTGGATTAATGAGCAGTTAAAAAAGTGTACCTCATGAATTGGCAGTTGAATGTATATTTACAGAAAAAAATGGTGTTTAAAATGAATATACAGATGATAATATGTGACTGTTTAACAGTTTCATCTGCTCTTTTACATGGATGTCAGAGGTCATCACACAGCAGCTGGTTTATGCTCGATCTCAAGGCAGCAAACATTTTATTCAGTGTGCCTGGTGGCCCACACAGAGCCTTCAATATGGTTGATGGACAGGCACTCTAACCACTGTACCTCCCTGCCTTACTCCTACGCTCTACAGCACTTTTAAGCATATTAATATTAAACTAATTAGATAATGGTATAGCACATATTAAAATCTGAAGCGTTTATTTTGTGATGGATTAGATAATCACCCACTTAAAGCAGCCAGTCAAGCATCTCTTTATATATGGTTAATTGTTTATGTTATTATGCGTATCAATAAATCATACCTGATGTACTCTATAATTATATTTAGTATTATTCTTTTTGTGTGCATTAAAGTACATATAGCTGTTTTTACAAAGGGGGTGCTGTGAGGCTATTTAATGCGCTTGAAAGATTAGGAACACTACAGGGCTCGATAATGTAATGAGAATATATAATGCACAGATGAAATGTTATCTTCAGCGTATATTTAAGCGCAACAATAGGCCAGAAGCGTGGGACGTAAGATGTAGGTATGCTGTATATATTCAATTCAATTCAGTTTTATTTATATAGTGCCAATTCACAACAAAAGTCACCTCAAGGCACTTTACACTGTAAGGTAAGGACCCTACAGTATTAAAGAGAGAACTTTAACAATAAGACAATGCCCTATGAGCAAGCTCTTGGCAACTGTAGGAAGGAAGAACTCCCTTTTAAGAGGAAGAGACCTCTGGCAGAACCAGGCTCAAAAGAAGCCTATGCAAAAGTGCAAAAAAGCTATAGTTTCTGAGGCTGGCTCCAAAAGTAACCAGGATGTATAGTCATGAATGTCCTGGTTAAGAAAACCAGCTTTGGGCTCTACAGCTAATTCCCATGCATCAATTGAAGGGCTGCTTTGATTGATTCATGGCTGTCCATAGGGCTGCTAGCTATGTGCTAAGCATATGAATATCATGACAATTGAAAGTACTAGATTCTTCTGAAATGATTTGCAAATGCTGTAAAATGTAGCCCCCATTTTCTTTCTTTCTCCCCCCCCACACTTTTTTAAAATTTATTTATCTATTTTTAATTTTTATTTATTTATTTATTTATATCTTCCTTCATAATTTGTTAATCCAATTTCATTACATTTATTCGAATTGAAAAATGACGCAAGGGTATGCAGTTTGTGTGTGTAATGTGTATATCTTATGTGTTTGTGAAAAAATTTTTAAAAAGACAATAAACATATTGGCAAAAAAAAAGCTATGTGCTAAGCTTAACTAATTAGATCTGCCTTATCTGTCTGAGAAATGACATGGCTTCATTTGTGTTAATTATATTGACAGCCCATTCAAGAAGTCTGTGCTCCAGTTTTGGTGAGTAAAACTGTAGTATTATTTTCTGTATGTCACTATTGTCACTTCATACAGTCTATGGATGTAGCTTGCTAGGCTTGCTAGTAGTAGTTCATTACTTAGCATTCCACCTTTTCATCCAAATATTTGTCACTTCTGGTTCCAAAGAAATCAAGATGGCCATGATGCTAAATAAAGGCTCCAAGACATGGGTCCACAAACCAATGGGTGGCATGATGGTGGCCATGTCCATCTTTTATATACAATCCATTTATCTGACTTATTTAAATAAACAAAGCTGCATTAAAAAAAGAAGAATATCAATTAAGAATGTGAACTAAGACATGCCTGTGCAAAGTAAGTTGCCTTGAGACTACATTTCTAAGATGTTTTATGTTCAGAGCTCCATATTTGTATTTATTGTATGTTACAGCTTTACACCTCAGTCCTTTTGTTAAGTATTTTTGACTTTTTATCAAGCTTAATTTTTCAACATTTGATTTATCAATTCACAAAAAAATGTGAAAACGTTTATTACCCTTTTATCTTTTATTAACTACAGTGTTATACAAAAGTTATGAATTACCCCTCGTTTCTTTTGCGTCCAACGAATCAGATGTTCTTGTAATTTTTTTAAAGCAGTCTTGAGTTAGTTCTCCAGGCTTTTTGAAGATATTTCAAAGTTTTTCCTTGGACAAAGACTGCTTTAACACTCATTTGCAGTCCAGTCTTTATACCTGATCCTTGTCAGGGGAATGTTTTTTGTTTGTTAAGCCACTTAACAATGGCCTATGAATCAGTCAAGCATAAAAAAAGTCTCCTAACACAGGGGCTGAATCAGTGTTATGGCTATACATAATAGACAACTTTGCAAAGATTGTATTTTAAATTGTATTTTTTGACACTTTGTTACTGACAGCCTGCTACAAAAACATATCAACTGTTCCAATTTCTTTAGTTGAATCTATGAAAAATGCCAAAGATAGCACAGTTTCACAGCATAAAATAGTATTTTTTTCACCAACAGGGTGATTCCCAAAGAGCTATTAGCCAAAAAATTGGCATATCTTGGCATGGAGTGCAGCGTGTCCTTAAAAAAATAAAGGAAAATGGTCAAATGGTCAAGTGGAGGACGAAGAACAAGCACCACCTTGGTTCTGGAGTGGCATCTTGGCCCAAAAAAAATCCTTCTACTGTTCGCTGAAGCTGCATCAGAAATGGTCTCCGTGGAGGGGTGGCCATCAAGAAGTCATTCTTAAAGAAGGGAAACAGGGAGAAAAGGCTGAGGTATGTCAAATTCCATAAGAATTGGACTGAAGACATTGGCAACAGGTCTCATGAGTGATGAAAGAGATCTGAAACTTCCTTCAAGAAGCCTCTAGGACTGTTACTTAAGACTGCTTAAAAAATTATATGAAAGCTTGCCTGAGACAGTTCAGGCTCTGCTGAAGAATAAATATGGTCATGACAATTTGACCTTCAAGCTCATTAAAGCTGTACAAACTCTTATTTTTTTCCCTGCACTGTATTTCCATTTATGTTTGCACGTTTCCATAATTGTTTGCACCTATTACCCATTTTCCTTGCAAATTCCCCCTCTGGGATTAACCTTAGAACACTAATGTTGAGGTAGTGTCAGATGGCACTAACCCTGGAACATGTTAGTGTTCTAATATTTATAACAGATTCTGATTCAGATGAAGAAGTGTGGGGTGGCTCAAGACTTTTGCACAGTACTGTATAAAACACTTTTCATTTGATTTTAAATATCCTCCAGTAGGGTAACAAGTTTGTTGCCTTAGGAAGAACAGATGCTTCATTTAAGGCATCTGAATATTTATTTCGAGAGCTGAGAAGTTTTATAAAAGGACATAAACATAATTCACTTACTAGAGCCCCATAAACGCTTGTTGAAGTAAGGACGTCAAAGGACTGTTGGCATCCTCTTCATCTGCGTTCACTATATAAGCTAAATGCTTGAAACAAAGATTTAGAAACTGAAATCTCCACAGAGGATTAGAAATCAGCTTGAGGTGGAGGTCACGCACTCAGATGCTGACAACATACCTCAGACTAGCAAGATACTATTGGTTAAATATATGTGGGTCAAATCATTAGAATAAAATATACCATTCATATGCGCAATATGTACTATATTTACTTAATTTGCCATGTGCAAATCAAATAAATATAGTGCATATTGTGCATACAGCCACTATATGTATATGTATAAAATTATAGCTTTCTGTACCTGTTTGTCATGTTTGTCATATTCTTTTTGTTGTTTTTGACTGTAAAAGCTGGTGATTAGGATCTCTCTTCATAATTTCCTCATGCCATAAAATGAATGTCATGTTTGCATTGTAACTGTCCACTCATGACTTCCTGCTCCAACCTCCGGCTCCTCTTGTGTACACAGCTTATTTGTACATTGTGGCTAGATCTCAGACTGTCTGACCGCATCTATATCTGGCTCTGATGGTCAGACAGCCCTGGGTTTCTTGAGCCAAGAAGCCAACCATCTTAAGGGCACGTTTGTGCAGGGATGGATTTACACATGGTATTAAGACGTGTCACCTGTATGCAGACTGTAAACAGATTTCTCACTGACAGGCATGCATGTGAGCTCTCATTAATTTAGCTCTCTGTAGTGGCAGCAAACACTGCTCTTTTGTTGCCCATCTGCAAGAATCCAGGCGATCCATTCTGACAGGCCTGCTACTATTCAAACTGCCTGCCAACTGTGTAAATTTCCATGAATCTTTTAATTTAATCTGTGCATTTACATATGCATCATTTTCTTTCTTTCTTGTAACTGATACATCTGTTGCAACATTTCAGATTGTTTTTGTTGTGCCATATGTGGGATTTATGCAAACCATCCATTAACTAGATCTCGACAGCAAGGTTAAAAACACAAAAGTATTGGGCCATGTCCACATTCCACAGACGGGAGCTTTTATGACATCCCATTCTAATTAATATGAAAGGGATCCCCTCTTTACAGATATAATAGCTTCCATAATTCTGAGATGGCTTTTTACAAGATTTTGAAGTATAATGTGGGAATTTTTTTTGTCTGTTCCTCCAGAAGAGCATTTGTGAGGCCAGGCACTGAAGTCAGACAAGAGGATCTGGCTTGCAGTGCCCATTCTAGCTCATCCAAAGCTGTTGGATGGGGTTGAGGTCAGGCCTCTGCACAGGCCAGTCAAGTTCTTCCACATCAAACTCATCCAATCATGCCTTTATGGACCTTGCTTTGTGTAGTGGGTACGGTCAAGCTGGAACAGAAAAGGTCCTTCTCCAAAATTGCCCAAAATGCTTTGTTAAGCTTAAACATTAATATTTCACTTCACTGGAACTAAGGGGCTCAGGCCAACCCCAGAAAAACAGCTTCATATCATTATCACTCATCCACCTAACTTTACAGTTTTCACAATGCAATTAGGCAGGTAATGTTCTCCTGGCATTCACCAAACCCAGACGACTCCATCTGACTGCCAGATAGAGAAAACTCTTGGCATTTTACTTGGTGATGTAAAGCTTTCATGCAGCTGCTCAGCCATGGGAATCCATGCCATAAATCTCCCAACACATAGTTTCTGTGCTGATGTCAATGCCAGATGAGTTTTAGAACTCTGCAGTAATTGCATTATCAGTGTGTTGGTGACTTTTATGCACTATGTGCCTCAGCACTCTGCAACCCTGCTCTGTAACTTTAAGTGGTCTGTGTGGAATATCTAAGAAGGACGAAATTTCATAAACTGACTTCCTATTAAACTGACATCCTATTGCAGTACCCCACTTATATTCAGTGAGCTCTTTAGACTTACATTCTTTCGCAAGTGTTTGTAAAGCCAGACAGCATGGATAGCTACTTGACTTTATCCACCTGTGGCATACTTTTGTCCACACAGCCTACGTCTCTGTTTGGTTATAGAAGCCCTTCCAGCTGATTCCCACCACCTGCCAGCAGAGCAAGCCTGAAGCTTGTGTGACCTCTGCCCCTGCCCCTCTCCTTGTCTTTGTCCTGCCACTGCACTCCCATCATGTTTCATAAGCAGCGAAAGAGATCAAAACATGCGGTTTAAAGGAAGTAACCCCTTCTTGTGGCGCAAGTGAAGTCAAGTGTGTCAGTACCCAGTAAACACTGCTTAATTTGCACAAACAAGAATTCTCTTCTAAACCTGGCATAAAACACTGTATATGCTGGCATATGGAAAAAAAAACAGGCTCTTACCTTTGCAGCGAACTTCACTGTGTGAGTACAAATGTTCCCACTAGTGAACTCTTCTCTGACAGGAGAACAAAACACTGAAGTAAACAGTCCTGCAAGCTTAACAGACTTTTACTCCTTCTTGTTTTCACCCTCCCCCTCTTCTCTCACCCTTTTCATTAGTCAGTTTGTGGTGCCTGCTGGTCTCAGACTCCTCATCTAATTAGCCTGCTCCAGTTCAGATTAAGAGAGACCAACTCTGGTTGTTTGGAGGTAATATGACTCTTGCGGCAGATCAGCAGCCAGTTTCCTTTTCATGACCACAACTGTTCCTCCTGCAGAGAGTGCTCACTTTCTCCTCCTGTTCTCTGGGAGTTTATGTGCCTCCTCCTCCTCCTCTTTCCCTGACTCTCTCCCTCCTCCAACTAGTTTCCAAATCAACTCTTTCACTGCTGCTTACGCCGTCTCTCACTCCCCCTCACCCTCTGTCCTGTCTGTACATCTGAACACTCATTCACTGTTTTTTCCTCCTCCCTCCCTCTCTCTCCCTCTCCCTCTCTCTGTTGCTACAGACCAGCTGTGCCAGGGCCTCCTTTTTTTTGTCTTCAGTCACCCTGGAGACAAGCTCCTTCTAAAAGAAGCAAGGGGTGGTGTGTACGTGTGTGCATCCTCCTGGTGTCCCGCCAACCTGCTCCCATAGTTCTTGTGAGCATGTTCTTGTGCGTTTGCTGTTGATTTGCGCTACAGGAGAAGCTTTCATGGCTGGAGGTGTGGCTGATTTCCCCTTTGAGTTTTTCCAAGGTGGGGTGACCTTGGCCACGGAACCGGCCTCACAAAGAATGAACGAAAGAACAATAAGGCTGTTTGTGTTGCTTTTCAGTTTATTTTCTGACCAATATGTCTGGTATGTGTTATCCAGTTGGTTTTTTTTGGGGTTTTTCTTTTTTTTTTTTAAAGGAAAATGGACCCTGCTGGGGAGGCTTTGATGAAAGTCAGTGGAGTATATTACATTAGAGGATATGTGGAAATTCCAGGCTAAGCTGATTCATCCACAAATGACCATTACTCCTTTTTCTAAACAGAATGCGGCTCAGAGTTCCTGCGAAGGAAATGTGTTGAAGTTGCCTGGAAGGAGAATTTTAAGCCTCAGACAATGCTTCATGGACTGCACTGCTCTTGCTTCACACTGATGGATAGTTCAAGGTCACAGGTTACTTCCACTTTAGCCTTTTAGCAGCTTTAATGCAATGCAACACAGATGATCCAGATTCCAGCTGACTTGTTATTTGTCCAGTTTTATAAAGTGCAAAACACAGAGGCATATGAGAACGAGTGCGCAAACCCAAGACTGTACATGTGAAAGTACATTACATGCTGTAATGTTGTAAACCTGCATTCTTTATAATGGCCAGTAGGGGGTGAATCCTCTGGTTTAAAAAAAAAAAGGCAGATTATATATAAGTCGATGGGGAAAGGACCTTTAACGTCCTGTCTCTGTGACCTCAGCAAACGCCTTCCTGGTGAGGTTATGGCCTCATTCGCTAATTTCACAATATACTGAATATGAATATGATATCAATTTGTAAATAATGGCCTCCATTACAGTCAAAAAGAAGAATAAAGCAGGGTAGGCAGGCCAACATTATAACTGACAAGTCTGTTGTATAAGCATCACACTCTGTCTCCGTCTTTTATACACAGTCGATGACATTGTTGCTTGTTTATAGTTCCAAAGAGTATGAATTAGATTAAATAGGGCCATGTTTTGTATTCTGTGGAAATCACAGTGCTCCACTTTGTCGAATGGATCTCATGCCGCTTGCATTCTTTTCAGATTTTAATGCTGTACGATGGTGGATCAAGTTTCAGTCAAATAGAGTTGGCTTTAGGGCATTTGCTAATAGGATTCGTAGCACACGCATTAAAGCCCTTCCATCAAAGCCTTACTGAGGTAACGTTAGAGGGATACGTTTTCATCTCCATCATGGCAGAAGATTTCTTTCAGGGCGTCAGAAATATCCTTTTAAATAATTCTTATCTTTGGGAATGGCAACAAAATGCATTTTGCAGTGTACCACTGCAGTTATAGCTGGTTTTCAGCTGTGCCATGAAAAGTATTTGGGTTCATGGACGGGAATAATAGATTAATACTGAACATTTTATTTTAACAGCATTACCACTTTGTAAATCTGCAGCAAACATTTTGTTTGTATTCTTTTATGCAGTTTCCCACTCCTCATGTGTCTCATTTGTAGATGGTAATCTAAACTTGTACTGCTGTCTTGGTGAGATGAGACAGATGTACACCATGTGGACAAAAGTATTGAAATACCTAAACATTTCACTTGCAGAAAATTTTATGGCATCTCTTTCTAAATCCATTTATATTGATATGAGATCAGTCCCCCTTGGCAACTTTAACAGCTTCCACTCTTCTGGGAAGGCTTCCTACAAGATTTTGGAGTATTTCTGTAACAATTTTTGCCCATTAATCCCAAATAGCATTTGTGAGGTCAGACACTATTGCTGGACGAGAGGACCTGGCTTGCAATCAAGTTTATCCCAAAGGTGCTGGATGGGGGTTGAGGTCAGGGTTCTGTGCAGGCCAGTCAAGTTCTTCCAAACCAAACTCATTCAACCATGCCTAATACTTTTGTCCATATAGCGTATGTCATCATTGCAATGTGACTGTTGCCACAAACTCTCCCAAGGCCAAACAAACTTTATGAAACTTGGTGGAGATGTGGGGATGGTGGTGTGGGCAGTAGAATAACCCATTAAAGCACTGTGCTGATCTGGATTGCTTTCTTTAAAATGCAAAACAGACCCAGTGGCCTCAGCAGAAGATGCACGCTGAGTTCCCTTCTAGTTTATTTCTTCAAGTGAATGCTTAGAGTTCATCGTTGTAAAACATTTTAAGGAGCATGTTTGAGTTCAGGGGAGTGGCTGTGGTTCAGCAGCTAGATAGGGTTGTCTGTCAGTTGGACGGTTGATCCCAGGCTCTTCCAGTCCACATGTCAAAGTGTTCTTGGGCAAGATACTGAGATGCTGTGTGTGAATTGGTGAATGACACTTGTAGTAAAAAGCATCATACAAGAAAAACTCTGGTGCAGTGGTTAGCATCCTCACCTCACAGCAGGACCCAGGTTCAAAACCATAACCTAACTGGGCACCTTGGGCCTCTCTGCATGAAGTTTTCATGCTCTTCCTGTGCTTGCATAGCTTCTCTCCAGGCACCTAAGCTCCCTTTCACAGTCCAAATATGTGCAAAGGGGTTAGGGTAATTCCATTCTAAATGGACCATAGGTTTAAATGGTTGTCTGTCTCTCTGTGTTGTCACTGCCATGGACAGATGGCCTCTCCGGGGTGTACCCTGCCCTCTGCCTCATGAGGATGGGCCCCCAGCAACCCTGAAGTGGATAAGTGGAAGAAAAAGGATGGTTTGAGTTCATATTCAGGTCTACATTTTGAAGTAAATTCAGTATTGCCATACTATTACTTTAGTTGATATGGCTAGCAATTGGCTGAACAATCACCCGTTTTTCCTTTTTCTTGTTTTCATGTGAAGCTGTGGTTCTGGTCAACTGTTGAATATAAGGCTAATATTACCTGTACTTTAAGCTGTCTTTTAGTGAGTGAATAGTTGGTTCTTTAGCTTCTATATGATCCATTATGCTTGGTATTTGCTTACTTTGTGTGTTACTTATTGGATTTATTGGGTTTATGAGAACCTTACCAATGAAAACAACTACTTGCGGTTGTAAAAAATGTTTTCCTCATTTTTTTTTTCCTTTTTATGTGAAATCATACATTGTATTTATTTGCCTACTAGTGGTATATTCCTCCTGGATCTACTTTCATGTGGCTGTGAGTTGTTCATTATTGCCCAATTATTCCTCTGCACATTTATCACGGATGGCTGAGAATGTTTCAGGTACAAAACATCCCTAAATAGGACAGATGCTGTAGCCGTGAAAACTTAAAGGCTTGCATTCCACACTGGGAAAAAGGAAACTCATCACTAAGAGGAATCGTTAGTGTAAATGAACGTATCATCTCCCTCATAAATACTGTAAAGGATTTTAGTGGGGCTGTCAGTGATATTGATGGGAAAGGTTAGTGCTTTAGGAGTCGTGAGCACAACAATACATGCAACAAAAGGCTGATTTGCATTAACCTTTGTGTGATGGGATGTGGGGAGGTCTTGTGAATAGAGGCCACTGACTGAATCAGTCTCCATCCAGGCTTTGTTTTGGGCAGACTCAGCGAATAACGTGATGGCATTTTAACCTTGTGACCCCTGATGCTGTCAGCTCAGGGCGCCCATTGCCCCCTGAGCTTTAGCGGGCCTTATTCACGCTTTATTTTGACTCACAGAAATGCCCGGGAATCGATGCATTTTACAGCTCATACTGGGCTCAAATCGGTACACATTTGACCCATTAAAAACATATGATTAAAAAAAAGGTTGAATTGTTACTAGATCATGTAATTGTCAAAAAATACCATACTTTAGCTGGAGTAAGAAGAGTGTTTGTACAAGCAAAATGTGTGCGTTTGAGTTTATAATAAAAGAATGGCAGATCTTTATCCTATGAGAAGCTAGAATCTTTTACCGAGCAAATATTTTCTGTTTTCCAAGAGACTTAAAATTGAATTATGTTGATTAGATCATCCCTAGAATTGATAAATGAACTCATGACTTCTGCACCACTTCAAATTAACGGTGCTGAAACAGCCTATCTTAATGTAATCAGTGATCAAGGGGTTAAAAGCAAATATAAACATTTATATTTAAAGGGCTTCAGCGGTAACAAGATCTGCGTGGGTGAGTGTTTGTTCTTTTTGTTTAAACGCAGCCTAGTTTTGGGGGTTTTTTGGCATCATATTTAAACATGGTGGTAACCCCCTCCAGGGGTTAGTTGTGGTTTTGTTTGTTTCAACTATATCAGACTTTCACAGACACAGTTTATGTTACACTACACGCGATCACACAGCTTGTAATCCTGTTCCTGGAACCTTGACGTCAAAACCAGATCCACCCACGAGCTCCTGAAGCTCAGCACTGACAAAGAAAAAGTTCCTGTCGCTGGTTCTAAACCTCAGAGGCAGGAAATGTAATGGACAGGTCCGCACAGGTGAGGATGCCTGGTGTAATCGCTGACTGGAGATCATACTGTCTAGAAAATAACTGTAAATCATTTATAGAAATATGGAAAAATGCAGTCATGCGGTCACTTATTTACACTAATATCACTCTTTTTTTTTGACAGTCTCTGAGTTATTTGAAGCACTGTAGTTGGTCACTTATCAGAAGCATAGCACACGTATCACCAGTCCTCAGTTTACGATGATGTGCTGTTCAGATATCAGCCTGTCTGTGATCATTTGGTTTTCTGGTTGCTGGTTAAACTCACATTAGGTCATGATTTTTTTTTTGTGGTGTGCTTTGTTTTGCAGGAGCTAATCTGAGGATAATGAGCTGCTACAGAAGCTGATTCCTGCAGTCTCTGACACTCGCTCCCAATCTCTATCTCAGCTACAGCAGGTTTTTGTTTTTTTTTTGTGTGGGGGTTTTAATCTGTTTCCCATGTACTCTGCTGCTTATGGGTTGGTGCCCGCTGAGTATTTTTCCTTTTTCGGACCATCCTCTGTAAACCCTTGGGATGGTTGTGTGGGAAAATCTGAATAGATCCGCAGTTTCTGAAATACTCGGACAAGCTTGTTAGTACCAACAACTAGGTCACTTAAATCACCTTTACTGCCCATTCTGATGCTCAGTTTGAACTTCTGCAGGTAGCTTTCACCATGTCCACCCACCTAAATGCATTGAGTTGTTGCCATGTGATTGCATATGCATGCTGAGAACCAATACAAATAATTAAATGCTGTAAAAACCAAAGTCGAACAAAGATGGGGTTAGGTAGACTTAACGTTTTCTTATAGTATTGCATACTTTCTTGTCTGTGAAACTGTGGATCTGCTCTGATTTTTCACACACATCACCATCTAGGGTTTACTGAGAATGGTCTTTGTTCTTCTTCTTCTCCATCTTCTTCTTCTTTCAGCTGCTCCCGTTAGGGGTCGCCACAGCGGATCATCTGCCTCCATCTCACCCTATCCCTTACTTCCTCTTCCCCTCACACCAACCCTCTGCATGTCCTCCTTCATTACATCCGTCAACCTTCTCTGTGGTCTTCCTCTTCTCCTCCTGCCTGGAAGCTCCACCTTCAAAATCCTTTGCCCAGTATATCCACTATCCCTCCTCTGAACATGTCCAAACCATCTCAGCCTTGCCTCTCTGACTTTGTCTCCAAACTTCTCAACATGAGCTGTCCCTCTGATGGACTCATTTCTAATCCTGTCCATCCTGGTCACTCCCAGGGAAAATCTCAACATCTTCAATTTTGCCACCTTCAGCTCCACCTCCTGTCTTTTTGTCAATGCCACCATCTCCAGCCATACATCTTGTAAACCTTCCCCTTCACTCTTGCTGCTATCCTTCTGTCACAAAGGACCCCTGACACTCATCTCATCTCACTCCACCCTGCCTGCACTTTCTTCTTCACCTCTCTTGTGCTCTGTCCGTTGCTTTGGATGGTTGATCCCAAATATTTAAACCCCTCCACCTTCGCCACCTCTGCTGTTTGCATCTTCACCATTCCACCTGCCTCCCTCTCATTCATGCACATGTACTCTGTCTTGCTTCTATTGACTTTCATTCCTCTTCTCTCCAGTGCATACCTTCACCTCTCCAGGCCCATTTCCACCTCCTCCTTACTCCACAATTCACAAGAATTGCTACTCTTCAAATATTAGCCAGAATCTAATTAAACTTGCAGATCATGATCACCTAATGGGTCTTACTTATATTGTGCTCATGGTAAAAGTTAAGGTCATATTACGGGTACGTTACCATTTCACAAAAATTGCCACTCCTGAGAGTGTTGCTCTGGAATAAAATCTTCATAAATTGCATGTGCCCCTCTGCTCTCTGTACATAAATGCCATCATTGAGGTTATTTATGGTACAATAATGTCTGAAGTTAGGTAAGGCAAGTCAAGAACTCTAGGCTGTTGTCCTGGACGATGGCTTCACACATTTTAGCGTTGTCACATTTTGAATAATTTTACCAAGAAAGAAAAACAGATAAAGATGTAAAAAAAAAAAAAAAAAAAAAAAACAACCAAAAAAAAAAAAAAAAAAAATAAATATGTAAAAAAAAAAAAAAAAAAAGTCAACGCCCAGTCTAATCTTTGCCTGAGCTCAAATGACTTCTTTCATTTAACTGAATTATTGTCTTCAAGAAAAGCAATAATGAAACTAAGAGAAGCAATTTTATTAAGTCCTTTCAGTGCTATCGCATTGACGCTACAAGGAAAAATAGCACGGAGAAGTAACAGGTGGCTTCATCTAAAAAGCTTTCCCTAGATAACACTTGGTTTTCTTTAGCACCTCATACATGTTGACATGTTTTTACAGGATGTACTCTCTCAGTGTGTTAAAGCAAGAAGTCCCTGAATCACTAACGGTGATCACCCCTCTGATACGCGGCTGAGTCACACAGTTCAGCTTACTCTCTGGGTTTAATCAGAGCTATCAAACTTGTTGACACATCAGGCTGGGAAACACTCTCGTACACAACGTGAATGTCTTCAGGTTGTCAGTGTACAGACTGATCTGATCCCTGTGTCATGTCCCGTTTCTTCCAGCTGGTCCTTACAGTGGTCTGGGAGAAATACTCCACAGAGAGAGCGTCCCCATGCACACTTTTGCCAAGTTTCTCTTCACCTCCCTGCTACCTCACGACGCCGAACTGGCGTACAGAATTGCACTGAGGGCTATGAGGTAAGTTGTCTGTTTTCTGCCCAAAAAGGCATAAGAGCAAAGATATTTGAACTGAATTTTTGGGAAAAATCCTGCATCCTACAGCAGCCCTGAAAGAAACCCAACAGCATTTAAGAAAACAACAACAATTGGGTTTATGAAAAAAATTTGTCGTCTTTAAATGGATGAACTCAAGTACCAGGTGACAATTTGATGTCATATCCTGCTTCTGCTCTATTAAACCCTAATTCTCATTCTGTCCTTTACAGCAGGTCATCTGCTTTTTCATAATGACAAATTTCTGATGGCGGAGGAAACCGTTACTAAACAGGAGCTGTGATTCATTCGTTTGCTGCTGTCTTAAACATTATCATTTACGTTCATCTGCTACTCTATTAAGTATACCCACTCAACTGCTCATTCTTGTCTAATCCGCAAAATCACAACTCTGTGCATTTAGGCATGTAGACACGGTCAACACAAACTGCTGGAGTTCAAATGGGGCACCAGAATGGGAAGGAAAGGTGATATAAGTGACTTGGTTGTTAGTACCATACAGGCTGGTGTGGTACCATCTCCTGGGATTTTCCCACACAACCATCTCTACGGGTTTATAGAAAAGAGAAAATATCCAGTGAATGGCCAGACTGCTTTGGGCTGATAGGAAGCCAGCAGTAACTCAAATAACCGCTTGTCACAAAGCTCAAATAATCTCAAACTGGTTTCTCGAACATGACAATGAGTTCACTGTACTCAAACAGCCTCCACAGTCACCAGATCTTAGCCCAATAGTGCACCTTTGGGATGTGGTGGAGCAGAAGATTGCAGCACACATCTCCCCGCTGTGAAAAATGAAGTTGGTTTTGTAGGCAAAAGTGAGTTCAGCCTGGCACCAACAAGGCACATCTTATGAAGTAGCCAGTGAGTGTGGTTGCCTCTAAATTTTTATTTAGAGTTTATTTTTCTATTTTAGCTTCGTTTATTGTGAAGAACTGGTAGCGCCGGGGGTGAATGCTCGTGCAAGTGGCTCAGTTTTAGTCTGCATGAACCGCTGGAACAGAAAGGAAAAGGCGCCTTTACTTAAAGAAAGATTGAGGCAGGAAGTTTAACGGCACCTTCTGCTGCAACCCCTCTGCCCGCTTTAAGCCTCCTCTGGTTTGTGATGCAGAGGCGGAGGAATGAGCGAGGCAGACTGAGGAGCTATCTGGGACACCGTTTAATGACAAAACCTCCTTTCGCTGGAATATTCGCTGAATAATTCAACACTGCTGAGGAGGAGTTTTAGAAAATGTGTGAATAATAAATACATGCTGTTGGTTTTCTTCCAGACTGCCACGGGGAACTTTATTTCCTCTTGCTCAAATTAAACCTCTCTGATTTTTAGAATATGTAAATTGATAAGATTTTTCTTCCAGGCTTAAATTACAAAAGAGGATTATTAAAGTACATCGGCTATAACTGGGTCTCTGTGGTTTGGCTGGAAAGGAGCTGTTATTTTTAAACCCATCCTTTTCTCAGTGTTCATAGCCTGAGGCAAAGATCCACCTGAGCTCAGGTGTGCAGACACACAAAGGGAAACTATTGATTGATCCAGTAAAGGGAACATTACACTCTGATAACTTGTTTACCACCATGAAGTGTTCTTCTGAGAGGACACATCCCTTTCTGTCTAATAAAGAACTAATAAAGTTTTCCCCCCCACCCCCTCTACGCTCAGGTTGCCGGTCCTGGAGTCCACGACCCCCTCCGGTGACTTGTCTCGGCCTCACCACATAGTGTCGGTGGTGCCCAACCGCTACCCTCGCTGGTTCACTCTGAGCCACATAGAGACTCAACAGTGTGAACTGGCCTCCACAATGCTCACTGCTGCTAAAGGTACACATGTGTTTGTTGTTGGCTCAGTGGAAATGTGCATGTTGAGGGTTTTTATGAGGTTCATGTAGTAAATGTGGGACTTTTTATAATCCTACAGAATGATGTACAGAAAGCAGTTCTGATGGCGAAAGAGGGACAATAAGGGAGAGAAAAATACACTATATGGACAAAAGTATTGGGCGTGTCTCTTAATCTTTAAATTCACGTGTTTGATTCTGTCCCATTACCACAGGTGTATAAAATCAAGCAGCCAGCCAGTCTGCCTTTACAAACATTAGTGAAAGGGTCGTTCTAAAGAGCTCAGTGAATTCGAGGGTGATACTGTAACAGGATGCCGCTTTTATTATTGCTCCATTGCTGCAAAGTGGAATCATTTAGGAACCACTGCAACTCATGTAAGAAGTGTCAGACCACGTAAAGGTACACAGTGCCGAGTGCCTGAAAGTCACTAACTCCCTGTTGAGTAAATAACCGCAGAGTTCCAAACCTCCTCTGGCATTCACATCAGCACAAAAACTGTGAGGCGGAAGCTTCCTGGCGTGGGTTTCCAAGACTGAGCAGCTGCATAAAAGCCTTACATGACCAAGCACAATGCCAAGGGTCACATGGGGTGGTGTAAAGTACATGGCCACTGGACTCTGGGGCTGTGGAAATGTGTTCTGTGGAGTGACAAATCACAGTTCTCCTTTTGGCAGTCTGATGGATGAGTCTGTGTTTGGTAAATGCCAAGAGATTGTTACCTGCTGCCTGCATTGTGCTAGGGAGGAGGGATAATGCTATGGAGTTGTTTTCTGGTGCGGAGAAATTGACTGGCCCGCACAAAGCCCTGATCTCAACCCCATCCAACACTTCTGGGATGAACTACAACAGAGATTGTGAGCTTTGGCCCTCTCATCCAACAATAGTGTCTGAACTCACAAATGTTCTTCCTGATGAGTGACCAAAAATTCCCACAGACACACTCAAAAATATTGTGGAAAGCCTTCCCAGACGAGTGGAAGCTCTTCTAGCATCAAAGGGGGGACCAACTGCATATTAATGCCTATGGATTTAGAATGGGGTGCCATAAAACCTCCTGCAGGTGTAATGTTCATGTAGTGTATATTAAATGCTATTTTCTTTTTCAAGTTTTCTATCGCCGCACTAATAATAATATCAGACTTTGACTTTGCCTCTCTGCCCTCGTTTGTTTCTTCAATGTGTTACCAGGTGATGCTCGTAAGCTAGAAACTGTGTTAGAGTCCATCCAGAAGAACATCCACTCCTCCTCCCACATCTTTAAACTGGCCCAGGATGCCTTCAAAATCGCCACTCTCATGGACAGCCTGCCTGACCTCACGCTGCTCAAGGTCTCCCTGGAGCTGGGCCTTCAGGTAAACAGCACATGCGCACAAACAAATGGGCGCGCTTGATGTTGTGCAGACTCGGCTAATCTCAGGTTTCCTACAGGTGATGAGAATGACCCTGTCTACGCTGAACTGGCGGAGGAGAGAGATGGTGCGCTGGCTCGTCACCTGTGCTACCGAAGTCGGTGAGTTCGTTTTTCACATAAGGAAATCGTGGCACACGTGCAGTTTACAGCGCTGATAGTGGCAGGGCTACGACTTGATAAGTTTTCATTTATGTGCATTGTAACATGTACAATATCATCTTTTAAACAAGAGCAACTGCACATTAGGCAGGTGCCACTGTGGTCACCTGACTAATGTGCGAAGGTGTTATCATAATTATTCCTTTTAGTTTTCCTGATCAGCTAAAGAAAATTTATGCTCTTAAAACCACATCAGTGGCACAAGTCTTTGGATTACTGGACTTAAAAACAGTCCCTCACTTTAAAGGACCAATATATCCGATTAAAGGTGATCTCTTGTTAGAAATGGAGTCTAACGTACATGTATATACTTTTTTTTAAAGTGTAAAATCACTTTAGGATTATATTCTTGTCTTTTTGTTCACTTATGAAAAGATATTTTCAAGCCCAATTTGAAAAAGGTTGGGACTTGATGTGAAATATAAATATACCTTTCAGCATTTATAGTGCCTTTCTAGATGTCCAAGTTGCCAGTACCATAGGCACTAATGTGCCCCCATATCATCAGAGATGAAGGCTTTTAAACCGAGCACTGATAACAAGTCGGATGGTCCCTCTCATCTTTAGCCCAGAGGATGTGGCGTCCATGATTTCCAAAAATAATTTCAGTCCTTTTTAAATGAGCTTTTGCCCAGAGAACAAAGTGGCATTTCTGTATCATGTACACATATTTCTTCTTCTTTGGCACGATGGGGCTTTAGCCGGCATTTGTGGATGGCACGGCCAACTGTGTTCAGACAATCATTTCTGGAAGAGTTCTTAAAATGTTCATAAACGTTCATGAAATGATGGTGTGCATTTGTGTCCCTGCTATCTATGAATACATACTGTCATCGGGTGATTTATGGCATAGTAAAAACTTAAGCAAGGTTAATGAAGAGGAAAGTTTTCCTGGATATGGCTGTTTGTGAGCCTCCTTGACTTCTCAGTGGATCTTAATTCTAATCAGTTTGAGCAATACAGCCAAACGACGACAAGAAAATGTATCGCTTTCTTTCTGTACTTCACATTTTACAGTAACCTGTGCATTGTGGAGGATCGTGAGCCGGATAAGCTTTTATGTCATTGGCATGCTGGTTGTTAACCTGAGTGCTCTCACATGCTACTTTGTAACAGTCAATGCTGCTTAATAATTAAACTAACAGTACGGCATGGGACAGCCAATCAGAGGAGAGTTGGCATAAAGGGGGGGGAGGAGTTAAAACAGCTTGTTTCAGACAGGATGAACTGAGGCGCTGCACCATGGCCCAGTTATGTAACATTAATACTTGAATTGTGAATCATGCAAAGCTACTTTAGTCGAAAACATGTAGCTGGTAACGAGTATCATCCAGTTTTTGTTTATTCCAGTTCTTACTCTGCTGTTGTGCTTGTGGTTAAATTTCATTTTAAAAAAAGTACAAAACAGTACTGTTTGGCATTTCACTGCACCATACACAGCACTTCTGCATGTGGAGAAAAAGCTCCACAGACCTGCTGTGCCCTGTAGCGGGAAGGGAATAGCAAACAGTTAGTTACAAATAACTTGTAAGGATGTCCCTGCTTGTGAATGCTTAGAGATGTGAGGGACTTCTGAGAAACAGCAGGTCAGACTTCATAAGACCTCAAAAGTGGGTTTTGGAGAGCTCTCAGCAATGGGGAAGGAATGACTGGAAGGGCAGTAATTATTAGAGATTGTAGGCTGTGTGCTGATTAAGTGGGCCTTCTGTTTGGCCTTGAATACTGAATCCCAGCGGCTGATTTCCCTGAAGTGGACAGGAAGTCGAGTCCAGAGGGAGGGAGCTCTACAGAGGAAAACCCTCCTCCCAGATGATTTCTTGTGAATGTAGAGGAGTGACAAGGGGTCCCTGTTTCTGTGAGTGGAGTTTGAATGGATTCATTGAGAACATGCCAGCTGGCGATGCAGAGTGGGACCACATCATGTAATGTCAGAAGAATTAGAAACAAACTATCCAATTACAATATAAAAAGCCATTGACAGAATGATGACGCATTTGATTCATTTTTGCTTATAAGGTCAGGTCAGAAATAATCTGGTGCTGCAGTTAAGGAAAGAAATACGTGAACACAATCATGCTGGATATTTCTTAAATACAGATATACTATGTCACTATTGATTCTGATAATCAAAAATAGATATTAAGGTTAAAAATTAAGATTTTTTTTAAGACTTGTAGCTGTCTTCGGAGTTTTACTTTTACGAATATTTTCTGACCTTGCCACACTGTTTGTGGCTCATAGCCACATTTAAACACAAATGCACAATGGACAAAAGTATTGGGCCTACACATTGTTTCTCAATAAAGGAGTAACTACTAAAACTGTCACCTAGTGGTGAACTTTGTAGTGAAATTTGGCACTTTGAAGTTAGAGTTAGCACCTTTAACTCTCAGAAGCTTTAAGCTAATACTTCTTTTTCTGTCTTTCCAGGTGTGTTTGCTCTGGATAGCATCATGCAGAACTGGTTCACTCTCTTCACCCCCACCGAAGCAACCAGTGTCGTGGCTAGCACCGTCATGTCCAACAGTACTATTGTCCGCCTGCATCTGGACTGTCATCAGCAGGAGAACCTGGCTAACTCAGCCCGCACCCTGGCCCTACAGTGTGCCATGAAGGACCCCCAAAACTGTGCTCTCTCGGCTCTGACGCTCTGCGAGAAGGACCACATTGCCTTTGAGACAGCCTATCAGATTGTACTGGATGCAGCAGCCACAGGAATGAACTACACGCAGCTGTTTACAATAGCACGCTACATGGAGCACCGTGGTTATCCAATGAGGGCATACAAACTAGCAACGTTAGCCATGACTCACCTGAACCTCAGCTACAACCAAGACACGCACCCGGCCATTAATGACGTGCTTTGGGCGTGTGCTCTCAGCCACTCGCTGGGTAAAAATGAACTCACAGCTGTCATCCCCCTAGTGGTGAAGAGTGTGAAGTGCGCCACCGTCTTGTCGGACATTTTGCGGCGGTGTACTCTAACAACACCGGGCATGGTGGCGCTGCACAGTCGCAGGAACTCCGCAAAGCTGATGTCTCTGGACAAAGCTCCACTCAGGCAACTACTGGACGCCACGATCGGAGCCTACATCAACACGACGCACTCGCGGCTGACACACATCAGCCCGCGCCACTACAGTGAGTTCATCGAGTTCCTCAGCAAAGCCAGAGAGACATTTCTCATGGCGCATGACGGACCCATCCAGTTCACACAGTTCATAGACAACCTAAAACAGATATACAAGGGCAAGAAGAAGCTCATGATGCTTGTTCGAGAGAGATTTGGTTGAAAGAAGATCAAATGACCAAATTGTCATTTTTTAAATTCAAGTTTTCTTTATTATCCTTTCTAACTTGAAGTGAAAATCCACCTAAAACAACATTCATGTGAATTTTATTCCTGTGATTTGGGACTGCTGGATCTGATGTGACATGGTTTCCTGAAGGCAAATATTTAAGACTGTGATGTTAAAACATACCAAGCATGAGCACAGACCGATTCTAGTGTTGGACAAAATGTTTTGGAGTAAATTTTCTCTTAAGTGACAAGTTTGAAACTGGGGGGAAAAAGAGACTGTAAACCACATGAACAGCACCTGGGGCCAAGGTTAAAACAGAGTGTACGCACTTTTTCATTTGGCAGATTTGACACTCTGCATACTGGTTGAGTTTTCATTCATCTTACTTATCTTACCATAGATAGACGTATAAACTCACCAAGTGTTTTGTGACATATTAATAATTCTTAGTGTAGCCTTAGCTGCTAGTGGTTGACAGCTAATGGCTATACTGTGGCTATGTTTGTCCCAGGCTGGCTACATCAGCCGAGACAGTGCAGATAGCAAGAGCAATGCCCAAAGATGTATCTGCCAGTGATGTTTAGCCTCTGAGAACCAGAGGAAGTAATTTACCTTTAGTTTCCACTCATCACCACAACCTGGAGTCAATGTGGCATTCCCAAATATCTTATTTTTATTTCCAAAACCCATTTCTATTATGTTTTAGACACAGAAAAGCAACATTTTCTCATTTGAGAGCTTGCAGCCAGCAAATAGTTTGGTTTTTCTTGTTAATCTACCAATAGTGTTGCAGCTGCACTTATATTTATGTTACTTTGGATTGTAACATAATCACAAGATTATGGCTAAATTACTAAAAAAAATACCACACCACTAATTTATCACGTGATGAATGTAAACGATAATCATTATTAAATGTTGAAAAGATAATCAAAGATTTAATTATAGAGTTTAGACTGCTTCATAATTCAGAATCAAATGAAAAGATGATAAGCATTAAAGCTGTGGCTTTAATCTTAAATGATGTAAGTAAGTTTGTAAATGCACCTCTAAGTAATATTTTAATACTATGAAAAAGTGAACATAAAAAAATTACTGAAACTAGCCAACAAAATATATAATGCAGAAGGTTTCTTCTTATAGCCTGGATACTTCCTGTTAAAAGGGAGTTCTTCCTCCCTACTGTTTCCAGCTGCTCGATCATGGTACAGTTCTCTTAGGTGATTGGGATTGTGAACTAGCACTAGATCAGTAAGATCATTTAAAATGACTATTTCATAATAGAATGAGTCAAAGAATTTTTTTTCCAATGGGCTGCTGAAATGTGGTGCTTTTTTGTGTCTTGACACTGATGAACTTGGACCGTTCCAAGATGGTCTTTTTCTGGCGTTTAAGTGTCCCACACAGTAGGGCTGTGCAATATGACCAAAATCTCATATCCCGATTTAACTCATCTCATATCCCAATAATGAGATATATCATCATTTTTTTGTCAGTTCAGTGAATTAATAATTTATATAATGACCATATGGAAAGCACTCTTTATTGCAATTTAAATTATACACTCAAAAAAATGAATAGTACTCGTTCATATGTGATTATATTGTTCTTTTTAATTAGAACTTCTGGGCAAATGTTTAATAATCAATTTAAAATATAAATTTTACATATAAAATAGAAAACACTTCTCAAAAACAAATGAATACAGGCCCAACATAAAATATTGCTGTATAAAATACAAACGTAAATGTTGTACTTACAGTTTTAAACTGTAGCAGCAATATGTGGCTGAGGACATAACTGTATTAAATATAACAAGTAATGCTCCTTCAAGTTTGAATTATAGCATTAAATGAAGACTTGAAGCAAAAATGAATACAGATAAATATTGGTGCTTTCAAATACCAAATATAAATATGAAATTTTTCCTTGTAATTGTTCATGCCTAAAACACCTCACCTAGGAGGCATCCAGGAGGCATGCTTAACAGATGCCTGAACCACCTCAGCTAGCTCCTGTAGCTGTGAAGGAGTAAGTCTACTCCGAGCATTTCCCGAATGACTGAGCTAGCCTTGTTTCTAAGGCTGAGCTGAGACACACTGGGAGGAAACACATTGCTACTGCTTGTATCTGTGATCTCATTTTTTAAAATCAGAACTTGTGGCCGTAGGTGAGGGTAGGGATGGAGATTGACTGGTAAATTGAAAGCTTTGCTTTAACGCTTGTCAGCTATAATCTATTACTTTTGCGTTATTAAAACTAAACTTCCAATTCTGAATTTTATTCAGTTCAGATGCATCTCAAATTCCTAATTATGTCTATATACACAAACCTCTGTACTGGAAATTCTTGTGGATGCAATTGTGGAAGACTCCATTTTGGGGTGGGGATAGGTATTCACATGTTGCAATCCACCTTCTCACCAGTAGATGGCACTAAATGCGACTTTAAAACATGATTGACAATGGAAGAATGTGGTTATTGGTTTCAAATGGCTCTTGAATACACAGCCAACATTTGTATTTCCAATGTTTAACCAACTAGTAAATTAGCCATAAGAAACATCCTGTAAACGCTGTATTTTGCGACAATATAAAATTAAAAGCGAAATTATAATATTTAATGTTTTTATATATGTATATTGTCATATTGCACAGCCTTGCTGCAGAGTTTTGACCACTATTAGCCATTTTTTCCCTTTAATTAATGGTCACAGTTTATTTGAGTCAACATGCCAACACACTTGCCAAGCCAACAAAGAAGACCGCAAATTAGCAAATAATACATGGTGTCATGTTTTAGCAAATAATTTGAGGGATACAACGCTTATCTTCGCTTTTAGCTGCATATAGGAAAAATCCACAGGCACCTTCTATAGATCAGACTTTTTAAACACCACTTTATGCGATGGGAACGGCGTACACACCGTTTATACATCTAGCCCCTGCTATTAATGAAAGAGCTGTCACTTTGTGGAAGTTTGTGCGTTTCCCTTTACGTATAAAAGTGAGAGAATTTCACACTGCATATTTCCTGTATCGTCCAGTGGCAAAATGTCTACCTTGCACTGCTCCTGCCTCCCTCAGCTAACGCTCACAGCCTCAAAGAGAAGACACATGGCTTTAAACCAAATGGACCATCTGAAGTGACGAGTACCTCTTTTAAAGGATCCAGCTTTACTCCCCCCCACTCCCCAGGCCTCCCTGCCCATCTGCTTGAGAAAGACTCCAAATCCACCACCACAATTTGTTTTGCTGCCATCTCCAGGCTTTGCGGTGTTGTCACAAACACTCAGTACGCTTATTTGACGGACGCATTCGCCACGATGACACAAACTGTCACAGTGCTCACCCTTGTTGAAACTTGGCAACATACATTCTCAGGGATTTCTCTTTAAAAAAAAAAATTCAGAAAAAATATGAAAAAAGAACAAAAGCATTTTATTGTCCTGTATATATGAAAGTATATGTCTGAATATTGAAAAAAATGTATATGTTAACTAATTTATGACAAAATATTCTATGTAAGGCACAATACTTGAAGCTGCAGAATTTTGGTTTTTGAAACAAACAAGAAAAAAAACAACATATCAGAAGGACTTCAAAACGTTGGCCTTGCATTGCATCAGGGGCGGAAATGCGCCGTCTGTTTGGGCTCTGCGGACATGTAATGAACTGCAGAAACCGGCCGGCAGGAAGTGGACACTCAAAGTAGGTGTTATCCTGAGTACAGAAGTGTATTGAGGGTTGTAGGAGTCATTGAAGGAGGCAGAACGGCAGTGACGTACAGCTGCCAACTCCTGCAGTTCTCCCAGCGTGGTCAAATCTGCCCTCATTCCACCTTCTGCAGTGACTCGCTCACAAAAGGAAGCTTTTTACGTCCATGCCTTTTCTTCTCACATCTCGACTTTGTGCAGGACAGAAAGTTGCTCTATACTGTAGGTCTTGACTGTTCCACTTTTTTTTTAATGCCGTTTTTAATTTTACTTTCTCCTCCTTTTCAAACTGATTTGTTTTCATGTCTTTCTAGAATTCCTCACACAAGAACAGCCTTCTTTCTTGCCTTGTCTTAATGCTTTAAAATAACCAAATGGGAGTTCTAACTACCAAACCCTTTTCATACGCCAACTGACCATGATTACAGCCTTTTAGTGTCTTTGATTTGTAGCTGAACTGGCTCTGTATTCTGTGCTTGAAAAGCTCATCTCATCTGTTCTTCAGTGTCGTCTCTTAGAGGTCTATTAGTAGCTCCTTTGTTTAGAAATGAATGATGCTCTGCTTTATTTATTACTTTAGGTAAATGATTGTAAAACCATGTCAACATGCTCATGAAGTTGAAACTAAGATTTGATACACTGATCGATTTATTTATGTAACTAAAATCACTGTTTTATAAAGTTGTTAATAAATCGACACTTTGTTTTAATTAAATTAGTTTTTTGAGAGGAAAACATCTTTGTTTTCATTATTGTTTTAAATGTACTTGTTTGTAAATTCCAGTTTTAAAATATTTTTAGCTCATCTGACCAAAGACCAATGAGGTAATGCCATGGTGAAGGTTCTGGCTTTGGCCCATCCACAACCAGCAAGAATTGCTACTCCAGGTCAAGCCCATGTTTGTCTTACAGGGACTTTCACTTTCGCGCGAGAATTGCTACTCCACCTGGAGTGTTGGTCAAATTTTAGTGAAACTTAGAGACGACAATCTCCCACACTGAGGTCAAGGTCAAGTTTGTCATTGTATGTAGCCATTTCGGTTTGCATAAGAATCACTACTCCCCCTGGAGTGTTGACCAGGTTTTAGTGAAACTCCACTCAAGGTTGACTCAAGGTCACAGTAAACCTTGTTTTGCCGTTTTATGAGCACTTTTCAATTTTCTCAAGAATCGCTACTCTTAACTCTTAAAGAGTATTGATCAGATTTGAGTGAAACTTGTCATTTGTAATTTTACCCTCAATTCTCCATTTTCACAGAATAATTCAGTTAATTTATTTATATAGTGCCAAGTCATCTTTACCTTATAATGTAAAGTTGCCTCAAGGCACTTTACATTATAAGGTAAAGATCCTAAAGTATTAGAGAGAAAACCCCAGCAACCACACATTCCCCTATGAGCAAGCACTTGGCGACTGTGGGAAGGAAGAACTCCCTTGTAACAGGAAGAGACCTTTGGCAGAACCGGGCTCAGAGAGGGGCAGCCATCTGCCTCGACCGGTTGGGGGTGAGGGAACAGAGAAGAGAGAAAGGAGAGTAAAGAGAGACACAGACTGCTATAAGTGAGACAACCACACCTTGATATCTTGGTCTGGATTGTAATATTTGTAAAATGAGTAATTGTGTGTGCCCCTCTGCCATCTGCACATAAATGTTATCATTAGATTTATTTATGGCATAGTAATAACTTAGGTGAGGTTAGGGCAGATCACGAACTAGGCCTTTATCCTGGATAATACTGTTTGTGAGCCTCCATGACTTCAGTGGATTTTAATTCTAAGTTTGTGCTGCCAACCAACAAGAAAACGTATCACTTTTTTTCTCTACTTCACACATTACAATAACCTGTGAAGTGTGATGGATCATGAGCTGGATGAGCTACTACAATATTGATGTTCTTGTTTGCTCAACTGGTCAAAAGACCAGTGCGCTAACACCATGGCAAAGGGTCTGTTGCCCGTCCATCATCCATCCATCTGTCTTTCTGTAATTCATAAGAATCAGTACTCATCCTTAAGTATCGGCCAAAATTGAATCAGACTTTGATATAAAGATCCCCCAGTGGTGCTTCACACAAACTGTGCACAAGGTCAATATCACATTTGTTGTTTTATGAGCATTTTTCACAAGAATCGCTACTCCCAAGTGTATTGGTCTGGACTGTAATGTCCGTAAAAGTAGTGTTTGCATGTGCCCCTGCATAAATGCCATCATTAGGTTTATTTATGGCGTAAGCAAGGTTAGGGCCATCAAGAACTCGGAAAGCATTTTTAATATGGGTAAAAAAGCAAAGGCTCTTAAGGAAATAGGGTTAGCTGAAAAATAAATATTGAAAGTTAAGAGTAGTGGTGAAGAAAAGCCCTGAAAATATGTGTTTTCTGTTTTGTGCTGGCTTCAGTAAGAACACCAACTGGTTGTTCTTGTAGTAGTTTGTTGGCCTGATTAGTTTAAGTCAGCCTATGATGGATACAGATAGATGGTTTATTCAATCACCTGCCAAGCCAACCTGCTGACGTAGACCTCTGGGAACAATGGGCAATTTTTCCAGGCCTCTGGTGGAGCCGGCGGATACCAAGACTTCCTGTTCCATCTGCCAGTTACTGTTTGCAACAGAACATAAATTAAATTCAGTACCTCTTTGCTCACAGATTGATCACCTGCATGCAAACTTATAAGCGCCTGGTAAAGCGCCGTAGGGGCCGTAGCTTTTAGAGCAGCTCCTCTTTTTGCTTTCTTCATATGGCATGGACATAAAGTAGCTCTGATTGAGCACGTCGATCACAGGCCTGTAGGTGTAAAGCAAAAAGCCGTCCACAATAAGGACGTGAGTTTCTTCCTCCTCCTTGCGGTCAGACTTCAGGACAAGCTCAGAATCCAAGGTGTTATTAATGCCATGAGACTTCTCAAACTTCACCGGGTTCTCCAGCCATGCGTAGATGGTACTCACCACGGCATCCATGCTGGGCCCCTGTCACTCGCTCGTCTCCTTTCACTCGCATATTACCCACTGGGGAAACATGTGATCCAACAATTTAAAGCAACTAATTTAATGTAATGCTAACAAAAAAAAGGACTGGCCAGAAAATACAGTTAAAAGTTCTAAATTTATGCCCTCCTCCTTTGCAGTTTTAACATTTTAACAACCAGCAAATGGATTAGAAGTGCCGACTGCAGAAAAACAGCCCCCGCAGCATTATCCCACCTTCACCAAACATCAGAGTCCAGTGGTTTACACCACGACATCCCTATCATCAATAGAAATGGTACTACAAGCCAAAAGTATTCTCCCTTTACTGCACGTTCTACATGTTCATATTTGTTTATGGAGATTACTGTCCGACTACAACATGTCCGTCCGTTTCCACCAAGTTGGCAAGGTCAAACCTCAGGCATGTACCCCATAAACTTTTTAAGTGTTATTTGCCTGCTAAAAAAGCCAATAAATGTTTTCACCATTTTCACCTCTGATCCAACTTGGGGTCGGGGTGTGGGGCAGTTATAGCAAATTATGGCACCAAAAGGCAAACGAAGATTAACTGTAAAGCAGCTTTCAACATCATAACAGCACAAAGTGCTTCACATACTGTAAGACATTACATGCTATAAAATATTCAAAGGTTTTTTAAAAGCATTAAATAAAATAGAATGAGACCTGATCAGAGTACTAGTACACATATTTTTACTCCCAGAAACATCTTCATAGCTACTGAACGATATTGATCATTTTCGATTTTTTTTAAACCAAAAGAAAAAAAAAAGGGCACGGAGAAGAGTCGCAGGAGAAGAAAATAGACTGACATGTGTGAGAAGATGACTGCAGGAGTTTTTTATTTATCTTTGTGTGAAGAGAGAGGCTCACAGAAGATAATGGATTACTTGGATCTCGGTTTGTTTTTATCGTTGATCTTAAGCTCCCTGGGCAGCATCGCTCTTCCAATCTGCTCGTCTCAGACTTCATCAGTTAGTTTAATGATTAAGTGGGGAAAGTTTCTCAACAAACTTCTACTTCTTCTGGTCTGGAATTCTCTCCCGTTCGTTCTTGGAAAGAAAATGAGAGGGATTCCTGGTGCATTTGGAATCAATCCTAACTCCCTAGCGCATTTGATAACTACCACTGTATTGAGATATGAGTTCTCTTAAAAAACATTTGAGCAATGGCACCAACGTGCAGAATAAGCACCTTAAAGGTGAATGATCCCAAGAAGGAAGTCATCATCACTCTGAAGGCTAGTAGGCTAGTTTTATTTCCTCCAAAGATCAACTGGAATTTTAGGATTGATGTCAACCTTTATTTAACTGACAACAGTATAAGGAAAGGAGTTTCAGTAGTTTTACTGACCAGCTTAATCCATCCATTTTCTTCCACTTATCTGTTTCAGGGTTGTTGGAGGCTGTCCTAGCTAGCATGGGGCAAACCCTGGACAGGTTGTCATTCCAATGCAGGACCAACACAGACAACCAGTCACTCTCACAGTCAGTTTGGGAATCTCCAATTAACCTTAACCCCTTGCATGTCTTTGGACTGCAGGAGAAAGCCGGAGTACCCAGAATGAACATGCAAACTCCACGCAGAGGGGCCCAAGCTGGCCAGCCAGTGGAATCAGACTTGAGCCCTCTTGCTGGGAGGCAACAGTGCTAACTATTGCACCACTGTGTTGCCCACCATTTGTATTTTGTAAATATACCGACATTTAGAATTTGATATCTGCACTTTGAGAGTGCTGATGGAGAAGTATAGAGAAGGTCAGAAGGAGTTGCCCTGTGTCTTTGTGGATCTTGAGAAAGCATATGATAGGGTGCCAAGAGAGGAAGTGTGGAATTGTATGAGGAAGTCAGGAGTGGCAGAGAAGTATGTGAAGGTGGTGCAGGACATGTATGAGGACAGTGAGACAGTGGTGAGGTGTGCAGTAGGAGTGACAGATGGGTTCAAGGTGGGGGTGGGATTACACCAGGTAT